>VZSE01006884.1:528557-583355 GCA_013398275.1 Promerops cafer
GTATGGGAAGCATTCTCAGGCTCTGCGAAAAATTAGATTTATCTGAAGAGGTTTGCTACTACATTCTATTACATTACAATGCCAGATAGAAAATAGCCATATTCCATGTGGTTCACTGTTGTGTGTTTGTTTGCAGGTTTGTTTTGGATTTGAGAAGCAGCTGCAGCAGTGCTTTGCACGAAGCCAGGTGAATATCTACACCTACAGACACGGAGAGGTGTGATGTGTGCAGGAATTACAGCTGCTGCTGTAGCTCCACAAGCTAGGAGGGAAACATCCACTGAAATGCTGGCTGGTAACTGCAGCAGGTCAGGGAACTCAAAAGGTTAGATCATAAACTAACAGAACTCCCTGAAAAATAAAAATTGCATTCATCTTCTCCTGACCTTAGGATGTGAGATGCTTGAGAACGCGAAACTCCAATCTCTTGGAGTAGATAAAATGTTCTGATGAACAGTATGTGCTCAGCCTCCTGCCAGATGGGATTACCTTTTTCTCCCCTGTTTAAACTATATATACAACCTCTGCAGCCTCACTGTTTGCAGAGGGTTTTTAAAAACTACTTTATTCTAAAAAGCTGTATCTGTTTCAGATAGGTTTTTGAAATTCAAATGCAACTACACCACCAGAGCTTTAGCTGGTGTAAAGTAACTACCTGAAAATTCACTCTCTGCAATTAAGAATGTCACTAGATCAAGGAAATTATTCCTTCTGAGAAACCAGAACTTTGGAATAATTTCTCTGGTTTTTGTCCCATTCTGTTGTGTATAAGTCATCATACCTTCATCCGGGAGTGTCAGCACATAATTAAATCTTAAAATTGTGTGGCAAATGCAGTGGCTGTGAAAATTTGGACCAATGAACGCCACCAGATTTCAATATTACTCAATCTCCATTTCCTTGTAAACCCTGTACAGAAACCTTGAACAGTGACAGTGTCTCCATGGATTTTATTAATGACACTGTTCTGGGGATGAGCCACCACACTGTGGGCTCAAGAAGTGACCCCCTTCAGTCCTGGAAGAGGCCATTGCTCATCCATTAGCAATTTAAAGCTTGTGTCTTCTGTAGCATTTTGAGCTCTTTACATCAAGCAGCTTCTTAGCAGTCAAATCCTTTCACCAGCCAGGTCTCAACTGGAAAGGTCAATAAACATGGGGAGTTACAGCTTCAGTGGGTCTGAAGCAGTAATGTAGGAGATTCCTGATGTGCTTGATATATTGCATCCCACTGGTACTGGAGCTATTCAACTGGAAAGTCATAAAATAACAGAAAATAAAGTGCTGGAGCAGAAATGATTCAGTTATTAACACCACAGACTCTCAGCCACTAAATCTCCCCCACCAAACACACAGCAGAGCCAGCACAGGCAGAACTCTCCATGTGTGTGGAGCCCTGACAGCCCCATGGATTCTGTCTGGGAGCCTTGGTACATGTGCCAATGGTATTTCCATAAATCACAGGGATTTGCCACAATTTTACCTAGGATGTGAAATCACATTATTATTTTGCTGACAGCACCACTGGCTGCTTTGTTTTAGGAACCTCTATGCCCCAGGTGTACATTCCAGGAAAGGCACTTACAGTATTTTTATACTACAAACTGAATTCACATGCATCTTAACAGCTTGATAAGAGCTGATAAGAGCTTGATAAGAGCTCCTCCAGAACCAGAGCTATAACACACCCGGGCTTGTGCGAAGCACAGAGCCCTTCTCCAGTGGAATCCCTTCATCCAGCATCCCTCAATCACTGCTGCTGGCAGATCCAGAACATGGAAGACAGCAATGAAAGAATTCATTGCCATTAAGAAATGTCACTTTACTGAGATGAGAATCGGGGCCTTGAAGAAAAGAAAACAATTTATCATCACCTTGCAGTCACTTCAATCTTTTGTTCTAACGCAGAGGTTTGCAAAATACTAAATAAATCAGAATGAGAAATCATTGCTGTGAAGATGATGCAAGGACAATGACAAATTGAGCCCAGGCCTGAGGGGGAGAGACTTAAAGAAAGCTATGAAGCACTGAAGCAATGAGGAAAATTGGAGGAGTAGAGAGTCCATGTAGGAGCCACAGGAATAAAGGAGGTTTTATAGCAGGAGAGACAGACCTCTGAGCCTCTCACAATCCTTCATTTCATACAGCTTTGTTTATTATAGCATCTTTCTTTCCTAAGGCTGGAGCTTAAGACTTTGATTTATATTTCAGAGCGAATTTTTTTTCTGACCTTGAAACACAGGAAAAAAAAAAACTGAAAAGATTTTTTAAAACAACGGCAGGGAAGGTGGAATGCAGCCCTTGCCTACTCCTCCAGGGCTGGAGGCATTTCAGGCTCCAAAGGCAGCACAAACATGAGATGTTCCAGGCCCTGTCACTCACTTGGTGTGAGGCACTGCTCTTTGCTGGGCACTTGAGGAAAGTACCAGCACAGTATCAAAAAGCCTACCCCGGGTTAGGACAGGAATTCAAAACTGCCTTTGAAGGCACCAAAAAATTACAAGGGAAGTTATCATATTAAGGCAACCTGACTTTTCTCTCCCCTCAAACTAATCACAAGGCTTGTGCTGATTGTTGAGGATGTAAAAGAAAGGGTCTGAACTGAGAGAGAGAAACACACGAGAGACTTCCCAACCACTTTCTCCCAAATGCTGAATCAAACCTGTGGGCAAAAGGACATGAGGAAGCCTGGAACATCCACCCCCACACCAAACCCACTCTGCAGTGACCACATCAGCAGAATCTTCTTTGCTTCAAAAACATGGTTGGGTTAAATGGGTAACTACTGGGAAGCAGCACCAGGCTGGTGTCTTGTGCCACCAGTCTGGGTATTTCCCACCACAGTTTCACATCCATCCCACCAAACTTCAGGGACTAAAGAGCCCAATCAGCGAAGGGAGTTAATCAATGAGCATCTCTAGAGGGCAATTCAGCCTATGCTAGAACCAATCACCCTGTCACCTGTAGGGGAGCACAGGTTAAGTGTGCTCCAAGTTCCAGTGCCTCAGTGAAGTGTCTGAAGCTCAATGGAACAAATCTCGCCTAAGAGGCTTTCAAAGACCCTTAATGGTTCCTGGAAGTAATCACAGATTTCAATGAGTATGGGTTAGGATTTAACTTCATCCTATTTTGGAAAGAAAGTCAAATGCAGCCTTAAGCATTTAAGAGAAAAAAAAAAAAATCACAACTGAGATTTTTTTTCTCAGATTGCTATCTCTCAGTTTATCAGAGTGAAAGCTTGTGATAGTACCTTTTAGATCCTTTAGTGCTGTTTTCAGAATTCTCCCTTCTCCCTCTTAAATACAAATCTAAGATCTGGAGATCAACTTCAAAAAACAATAGTCTGCCAAAAAAGAAATTAAGTGGTAGTTTTAATTTCTGGCAGGAGAACTGGTACTTTTTTTCCCCCCAAGTTTAATGTTAATGAAAGAGATGAAATCACATTCCCTCTCACAAACAATCAAACATGATTTCTTTTGCTTTTATGCCTTTTGTCAGCAGTGCCAACTTTTTTGAGTTACTGTTAAACACAGTCATTGTAAACAGAGCTAAAACCCGTCTACTCCTATTATCTCACTGCACCATCAATTGCCTTGGTAGTGAAATAACAGCACCAAGACTGCAGTGTTCTTGCTAACAATCCCTGCTATGACTGAAGTGGGCAGGTCAGAAAAGCCAAGAGCAGGCTTTGGCCACAGCAGAGTGTTAAGGGATATATCAGTGAAGTGAAAGTGTCATTTACACAGACACACAGAGCTGCAGTTAATTATCTGTATTACTGCAGCACCCAAAAACCTTAGACCCAAACCCAAATTCCATCCTTCAAAGTGACAAATAAGTAGAGAACGTAAAAAGAGCTCAGTGAGACAAGAGCTAAAGCCTGACGTGGAAGAGACAGGGCCCATAACCCTGGCAGACAGGAGATGCTGCTTCTGCAGGTCCATGGGGCAGGGAACCCTCAGCTCACTGCCTGCCCACCCACTGCCAAATGCCACAGGAAAACTTTTATGAAGGGGATGAGAGGCTGGGAGGAGAGTTTGGTTATAGAGAGCTCCTGCTGAGTGCAGGAAAACCTCCAAGATACATCACTTTTAGGGGTTTTAGCAGAGCCCAGGTGAGAGCTGGTAACTCAAGTAATAAAAAGGATAATGGGGAGGAGGAGAAGGGAGCAGCAGCCATGAGCAGTGCTGCAAACAGGAATAGCTCACTTATTCCTGACCTGACTGGGAAGAGAGAAGCAGTGAAGGAATACAACGAGTCAGTGGCATAGTCAGGGGCACAGACTAGAGGAAATCACCTTTCCAGATGCTTCCCAACAGTTATGAGCAAGGCAGACCACAAGACCAAGGTGAGAAAAACAATTCATCCACTAATTGAAATATGACAAAACAGTATTTCAGGCCCTGATTGTATATATGGGGGAGGGGGAAAGTATTTTGCAGCAGGAATCAGCAAGATTTAAACATTGGCCAAATAAAAGCATCCACATGAAAGTCTTGGTCAGGGACAAGACTACAACCCCACAGACAGCATTTTGTCCATGCTGGTCCAGTAAAGCAGCAAGGTGGGAATACAGATTAACCTGTCTGCAGCTCCATGGAGCTGGACCTGGCAGCCCCAGAGCTCTGAAAATGTGTCAGAAAAACTTAGATATTCTCTTGAATGCAGGGCAGGTAGTGGGAAACATGAGCAGAGAGATGGAGCTGGATTTATGCTTGCAGATGATGTTACAAGACACAAGGTCTGGGTTGCAGAGAGGAGGTGGGGAAGGGCTCTGGAGAAAGCCCTCATCACAGTGGGATGGGGGTGACAGGGCACCCCAAACAGCAGGAGAGAGCTCTGTGGCTCTCCCTGGCCTGGATGCATTCAATCCTAGGAATGCAGCTTGGTCAACAGAACCTTTGGGACCTATTTCAGATATAGGTAGGTTTTACAGACACACAGATATATTCTTTGTGAATATAGGTATTTCACTGCTTCGTGCAAGTGCAAACAGCTTTCCTGACAGCACTCCAGACTGCTGTACTCCCTCATGCAGCTTTGAATAACCAGGCAGAAACTGGAGTACAAAGTACTCATAACCAGTGTTTCTCTCTCCAAAATCCCTGTGTTGCAAAGAAAGAAATTTGTCAGAAGCTGAACTTCTATGCCTCATTCATTTCCATTTGTACCAATACTTGCTTCTGCAGGTCAGGAATTGCTTCTTGTCCTGCAGAGCACTGAAAAGCAGGCCAATAATGCCACCCACAGGTGCCCGGGTTTATTGCTGCCATGGATTTCCAGATGGGCTCTGTGATCCTGCAGCGAACTGGAATGCTGGTTCTAACTCGATAGTGACACAGGTGCCTCTAAATTCACCTGCACTAAAACTGCACTGCCTTTGCTGGGTTAGAGAACTTACAGGTTACTGTGCAGATGGCTTGTTGTCATTACAAAGAGTTTGTGCAGGGAGAAACAAAACCTACACAGGTTACAAAATAGTAATTAAAAATAAAAAAAATCCCTCCCATCTCAGTACTCAGTGATACAGAGATCTGATGAAAGCATTTCAAGCAATCAAATCCACTTTTTAAATTAAAAACATACAACAAGTATGTTCCCACAATGTGCAGCTTATTTTATTTTGCCATTCCTATCTCAGAGATCCTTCAATTGTCGTGACAAGGACAGTGATGATTTAAGAATTCTCCTTTACAGAATAAGACAAAAGACAATTAAGAGCTCAGTCTTTGGTATGCCTGAAGCAGGGAGAATTCTGCTCACAGGTACTGTACTCATTCTCCTATTTCTTGTGTCTGTTTTATTAATAATCTTAATGTTGGAAACAACATTTTCAGTAATTGTTACCTGAACATTAATATAGGAGTTTATGTTTAAGGGAAAAGGGATTAAAGGGTATTTATTAGTTTATTCTCCCTTTCTTACAGGGCCAGACTACAGTCTCACAGAGAGGCTTGGGATCAGCTCACTCTGCAGGGGAGGAGGCAATGTTTTCTTATACATGCAGTGAAGCTGGGCCACTCAGGGGAGGTAAAACCCTGGCACTCTGCACAGACTAACTACATCTCATGGCTGGAATTCATTTACATCCCCCAGCCACATTCACAACAGTGAACTCTGAGTTCTGTGGGAGGTATGATGGCTCTGAATGACATAAACTCTTCTCATATTCTGTTGTGTCTCAGCCCCTCACAAAAGGTCAACTCATCTAGGGTTTTCTATCAGTACTGACTGAGGCTGAAGACATTGGTGTACTTATAAAAAATCTTGGAAGAGTCAAAGACACAAAGTAATGAGTAAATACAGGATTTCATACTGCAAGTGTCTTGCTGAAAAGGGGACCAGACCATGTATTCACTGCATGAAACATGATTTGGATGAGTGAGATTATCTTGGGTGTCTGCATCTACTGAATAATTTAAGAAAATCAGTAAAGAAAACTTTTCTCTATTGAAAAATAAATTTGAGAACTGACTTGTGTGAAATATGTTTAATATGAGAACTCAAGGATAAGCTCCTGCCTTTGATCTTGTGTTAGGCATCTTACATTACGTTTTTCTTAGATACAGTGGTAGATATGGCACCTACATTCCAAGTCAGCATTATCTCAGCACAGTATTAATACCATCCTGCTTTACATATAGCAGTCAGTCTTTGTGTATTAATTGCATAATCATTTCATTTATTTGAACTTATGTTTTGCACAGAACATAATCAGCTGAGGGCAGATTCAAAGTAAA
Source organism: Promerops cafer (assembly GCA_013398275.1). Classification (NCBI taxonomy): domain Eukaryota; kingdom Metazoa; phylum Chordata; class Aves; order Passeriformes; family Nectariniidae; genus Promerops; species Promerops cafer. Next base: position 535,297 of record VZSE01006884.1, read on the forward strand.
TTAGAGACACAGAATGAAAAACATGAAACTCTTCTAGCCTAAGCTCCTACTAGACATACTCACTTTATTGATGAAGTTCATCAAGACTCTTATTTAAAGACCTGGAGCTCTGGAGGAGCCACTGCCATACTATCACTGCTGGCACCAGAGGTAAGAAATTATTTCTGAAACCTAAGTGCTCTCCAAAGGCCCCCTAAGTTATCCAGTCTCATTAAAATCAAAGGCATCATCTACTGTCCTTAAATATTTGAAGGAAAAAAACCCCCACCTAAGATATTTAAGTAAATGGATTTTTTTTCTCATTAAAACCGAAATTTAAATTCTTACAGCCTTTTCTTAATTACATAAAAGATGACACACCTACCTCTCACCACCCCAGCCCCATGGGACAAAGCCCATTTAAAGTGATGTGGGGAGGTGAGAGCAGGTCCTGCTGCTGGAGCAGGGCTGGGCTCCCAGCAGCAGCCCCAGACACATCCCACAGGGCACCCACAGGCAGGAATTAAGAACACAGAGCTGAACCTGGCTTTACCACTAAAAATATTTATGGAAGAGCAATAAATGATAACGATTTTGAGCAGCTACAAGAGAGCAGAGCCCTAATTTTGGTCTGTGCCCATTGCAGAGGCTCTGCTGTAACAGCAGCTCCAGGTGTTCAGAGCAATTGCTCAATGCTTGTGACACGGAGCCACCCAAGGAGTCCAGCTCAACCAAATTGAGCTGTCCCCCAAAACAAACATGTTTGTCTACATTTCTTTTTATGCAGTCATTAAAAAAAAAAACAAACAACAAAAAAACCCCACCTTATTCAGTTTAAAGATTCAGTGACAACACAAGACCCACAAGTTTTCCATCAGAAGTGCTGCATTTGTTGTCATACTGGTGCCACAAAGGATTTCACCAAGCAGGCAATTACACATCTCATGATAAATAAGACCAAAACACTCTCCAGGCAAATTTATAAAAACCATCACTCACAGGTAAATGTGATAGAAAAGCATCAGGCTAACTTCAGAAACAGTGAGAGATCTGATGCTCAGTGAAGCTATCTGGGTGATCTCTATCTGCCAGCAGGGCTGGGCTGTGCTGCTGTCAGCCCCTGCACATGTGGTGGCTTTGCTTGGCTGCTCTGTCCCTGAGCAAGTGTCAGCTCCCTCAGGCTGCCTCACTTTTGCCTCCATCCATCATAACAGCGCCATTGGCCGACTGGCCAAAGAAAATGCCTCTCTGGGGAAAGCACCAGAGAGCTGGTGCTGATCCACTGGGTGGGCTGGGTGGTGATGGGGCCTGTCAAGGTGAGTTTGTGACTGGGGAGACTGGAAAAGCTGGTGCCTCTGTAAATACAGACCGCCTGAACCTGGACAGCAATTCTCCAGGGGCTGATGTTCTCCCCATGGCAGACAGTAACACAGGAACAATAGCTCCCTCCACAGAAAGCCCTTCTGGATGTGGCCCTTGTCAAAGGTAAGGGGCTGCTATAAAAGGCCATCTATTAAATATCCCAGAGCTCACTGAAAGCAGTGTTACACAGAGCTCTCTCATGTCCTCACAGATTTCCAGTCCTCTAGACACAGTCTGCACCCAAACACCAAGCCAGCATGGCTTGGGAGTTCATTACTCTTTCATGGGAGAAGAGAGAGGCAACACAAGACAGAAATTTGAAAGAGTTAAATGGAATGGTCATAGGTTAAATCTTTAAAAATTTTCAGAAAATCAATTGCAACTGTGCCTGGAACTGGGCATTTTGTAATTATGTTTTCGCAAATATATCCTATACCCATATTTACAGCTGAAATCCTCATATGTAAATACTACACTGCAATGTAGGAACACCAGCCCCTCGGTGTACCACATTTCACTGCAGGATCTGAGACAAATCATGGCAAGTAGCAAGGGCTGTGCAATGGGAGAAAGCTCACAACGTGGAACCAGAGCTTTCCAGCAATGCTGGCAAAACAGACCTACACAGAAAAGCAATAATTGATTCCTTCTAGAAATCTGCATATTGATACTATTTCCTTTGGACTCAGCGGAAGCAGCCCAAGAAAAAGAAATACATATTAAAATGCAGCAAAGGTTTGCTCAGGAGAGGTGTGAGGCCCTCCCCTGTGGTGCTGATGCACTCACGTGCCCAGACTCAGAGGAAGAGCAGAGCAGGAGGAAGGCCAGCCAGGCTGCAGCAGTGCAAGCACAGGGCCACAGGAGAGAGGGCTCCAATCTTCCAGCCAGCCTGGAGCCTCCACTTGCTCCCTCTCCGTTACATGCCAAGTGCCCACACTCTCCAAAGCAGAGTTTAAAAAAAATCCTCCTTGGTCTTCCATGTTTTAGAGTTAAATCCACTCAGTTAAGCTACAATTTTCCATGTTTTCTTCCCTGCAGCCTTGCTGTGACACAGCTCCTCCCTCCACACGCTCCCCACGCTGGTTTTGGGCTGGTTCTTCAGATGGGAGCGAAGCTGAACCAGGCCACAGGTTAAAGATAGGCAGTTCAAAGTGACCACTACTTTTGGCCACCTATTGCTCAGTCAGATGAACTCAGCTCACACACAGAGGAACACTCCATGACCTGCCACAGCCTTCAAAGCAGAACCTTGCTTTGAAGCATCCTCCAGCAGGACCCCACAAACACGTAATGCAAAGATTTACAGTGAGGCATTTTAAAAGCACGACAGGGATCCCACCCCAGACCCACACCAACTCCCCAGGGAATCAGGCACTTTGCAGCATCAGGAAAACCTGCAGAACTACATTGCTGATACACTGTGCTGCATTGAAAGAGAATTGCAAATGTTGTTATTTGCTCCACTGGAATATCAAAGAGGAAACACAGCCAGAGCTCCAGTGAGAAACAGATATGTACCTTGGCAGTTGTCCAGCAGGGGTGCAGCTTGGATTCATTCACAGGCAGGCAATGATAGAAAAGTTCAAGCACAAATTCTTTTCCCAATTATTCATAAACCATTAAAGTGATATTCAGGGGGGAAAAAAAAAAAAAAAAGATGAAAAAGTTTTCTTCTGCAAACACAGTTCCCCCAGGCATGGCTGGCACCACATAACCCATAAAGCATGAATATTGGCACCGCTTGCTCTGCCAAGCCCACACAGCAGCTCCCAGAAGCATGAAGAGAGTAATTAGCAGCAAACGATTACAACATGAAGGTAACAGGTCAGAAGCAAACTAGAGGCTGGTTTGCTGGCCCCAGCCCTCCCAGCCAGCCTGGGGGAGTGCTCGCCCCTGAGCACATGGCAAGGAGCTAAGCTTTGTCTTGGTTTACAGGACAGTGTCTGCTAGGGAAGGCTGCAAGACCTCCCTTGGAATGGAGAATGCAAAACCCCCTCCCTCCNCGGCTGCAGGGGGCGCTCCGGCGCGGGCTCGGCAAACACGCGGCGCTGCTGGCGGGGCCGGGAGGGAAGATGGAGGAGAAACGGCGCTCCGCGAAAACCCCGGGGCAGCCGGCCCGGCGCTTCTAGCAGGACTCTCAGGAGCAGCAGGCTGCAACAGCAGGGATGGGCTGGAGAGAAAATCCCAGGGCGGGGGGCGAGATGCACCAGAAACTCCGCGGCAGCAGCTGGAACCGGCGGGGCGTCCCGGCCGGCGTGCAGAGCCCAGAGCAGCGCCGGAGAACAGCGGGAGGGCGGGACAGCGGCGACCCGGCTCCGGGCAGGGCAGCGAGGAGAGGCAGGGTTCCCCGGAGAGCACGAGCAGAGGCCGGTCCGTCTCTCAGGCTGGTGCTGAACTATCCCACAGCGAGCGACAGCCGTCCCGACCCTCACCCGGTGCCACCCCGGCAGCCAGAGAGCGAGGCCGCCCCCAAACTCGCCTTTCCCTGCCTCCTAGTCTCGCCATGGCTCTGCCCTTTCCCCCCAAAGTTCCCTTTCCCCCGCCCTGCTCCAAGCACCCGGTTTCTCAGTTCCTCCCTGGCACTTCTAATGGGGAAAATTCCAGCCTCCAACAGCTTCCATCCACCATCCTCCCTTAGATACTACAGAACCCTAAACAATAACAGCTTCCTACCACCTCTTAGAAGGACTCTTCCTGAGCCCCCTGCAGGAGCTGACTGCCCTGACTGCCTTCCTTCTGAGCCCCAGACGAGCTCAGTCCTGCTCCTCTGCCATCTCCCTGTCCTTCAGGGTCTGGCCCCACCTCACCTGGGACACACATCACTACAGCCAGGTGCTGCTTGATAAATTCATGGCTCTAGAGAGTAACTTTGACCTCCTTGATCATAAGGTGATGCCTCCTGAGCTGATGATCAAACCTGAAGTGCTCTTAGTGAAGTGAAGGAAATATTTGTGTATTGCTGCTCTAGTTTAGGGGTTGACAATAATGATGTAGGATAACAAGAAAAGAAAAAATTACAGGCAACTACAAAAGGTGGTGGGCTCAATGAAAACCTAAAAATCTGGGGGACAGATTTGTCCCTAGTAGGAGTAAGAAAGGAATAAAGAGCCTGTCCGATCAAGCATCCTTGCTGTTTGTATACTAATGCAAGAGTTAATAACCACAATTCTGATTACACCAGGCAAATGGAGGGTGGTGATTCAAATGGGAAAGGTGAAGTGCTCAGATGTGTGTTTGAGCCCTGTTAACAGAAAGGCTGAAGAAACATCAGGATCATTAGTGATTTCTTTGGAGCAGGAAGGTGAACCAGATGGCCTCTCCCCTGCCCTGTGTATAGGGTGGGTTTGTGTGGGGCCTGGACTTGTTAGTGCTCAGCCATCTGAAAAAAAAATAGTACAAAAAGCCCACAGCTTTGGGGTATTTTGTGTCTTTATGGCATTTGCATACAGAGAGGTTTATTTTAGCATTTCTTTCTATTTGGGAACATTTGCGCTCCAGACTTGCAGATGTTCGGCGCCACTTTTGTCACTTCTGTCTTTCCTTGCTAATCATAGAATACTGTCAAATCTTATAAAATTTGCTTTCCCTTTTATGAGTTTGAGCTTGTCATTTTAATAACAAATATCTGTCCACCCTTGTATAAAACCACAATTAAAGATTTCTGAGATGCTTAGATAAAGCAGTCATTATTTTTATCGTGACCCTTCCTTTCCCAAACAAGCATGGCTAATCTTTTCAAAGCAAGCATGCCTAATCTTTCCAGGCTCTCTTCAAGGCATTGCATTATCATGACCCAATTATTCCCAAAAAAGATAGCTGGGAAATTTCTATCAGGATGATTTGCTCACAGAAAATGCAGTTACTACAAATACAGGGATGCTTTTGTATCACTTAGAATGGATTTCCATGGAGAAAATTCAGATCAAATATTTCCTGGTCTATCAGCTTTATGAGATCTTGTTTGTTGCCCCATTCTTTCCTAATTGGATAAGCACAGAGCTGCATTAACCTGAGGTGTGCTGGGAATTGCAGGTCATGCATTTAATTTCAACAGGGCAGAAGACTGTTTTAGTTTTCATTTTCTGACTTTCACTTTGAATTCCCCAGATAAACAAAAGTAAATTTCATTTAATTTCTTGAAGTCAACTGAAGAGAAAAAGAGTAAGTGGTCTGTGCCACTCATTTCTGCCCTTCTGCACCATTCTGAATGGTCTCAGCAGAGGCTAGGATCCCATCTCACTGGTCTGTCCCAGGAAAACAAGGTCTTACCCACTGACAGGACAGGATTTACAAGATCCCAGCAGGGCTTTGAGAAATTCTAGCTGCTTGGAGGTGTCTGAAAGATTTTCAAATTGCAGTGAGTATATTTGGGATTATTTCTGTTTCTCAGTGTTCTGACTTTAAACTAGGCATATTACAAAAAATTGAATAAAAGCCACAAACAAATAGACAGTCTTCAGAAGTCATGTCACCCCTATCAGATTGCTGTGACATTAATGAAACTGCCTTCTGGAGAGACTAGGAAGTTTGACATAAACCTGTCCAACCTCAAAACAACATCAGGGTATGTTAAAGGTAATTTTTCCCATTTTCAAGGCAGCAGCACAGCCTTCTGCCAGAGACCCAGCTCCACGACAGCCCCAGGGACTGCAGTGGTCTCTCTCTGTCCCTGAAAAAGGAATGTACATTTTATCCTGAGCACTGAATGACCATTCACTTTGCTGAAATGTTATTTCTTTTTATAACAGCTCAAAGGGAGGAAAAAAGGAGAAGGAACCCAATGCTGCCACTTTCAAAAGCTTTTATTGTAATCAACCTTACAACGCTTTTTGTTGTACAATACAAAGAACATTTAATCTCTCCTGGCTGGCACATTCCCTCCAGGGTTTTGCTGCTGACAATGGGAGCTTTCACTTTGACCATGGTGAAAATAGTGTCAAACCCACTGCAAGGCACCGCTTTTACTCTGGACACATTTGGGAAATTCTAAAGAATCAATGACTTCATGACATGAGGGAAAAAATAGGGGTTACAGCTGGAGAGACTTCATATATTTCCTATAAGTTTTGCTTCCCATGAACACCACCATCCCTAAAATGTGTTTAACTTTGCATTTGCATTGCAAATACGTGCATGATTTGTTTTAACTGTTTGATTAATTTAAAGGAAAAAAATATAAAATTACGAGATAAGATTTCCATAGCCATGAACTTGTTGTTCATAAACTTCCCAAAAAGCTCTGAATGTGTGGTCTCAAGGCACTCCAGGTAGAAAGGGAAGAGGCAACAGAGGTCTTGGAGTGGGGCCACTGAGCCAGTGCTGAACTGTTTGTAGAACTGAAATGTCAGCTTTTCTGTCTTTTTTTCATGTTAGTTTAAAGGAAAGTGAGACAGTTTGCACATAACAAGCTTTTGCCTGGGTATTTCCTAAAGTTCAGGCCAAATTCAACCTCTGAGTTTTGGAAAAGGTTGTTAGAAAGTTGCAATTCAAGAAATTCCTCTGTACTTCCAAATTCGTGCCAAGCTTTTAGATTGCTGGATGGAAACTCCCCAAAAGGATTTGGTTTTGTTCGCAGAGAGCCAAACAAGTGATTTCCATCTGGATGACCTCTTTTCAACTGGGAGAAGCTAACAACAAACAAGAAGTGTAGGTGTGGATTGAAGCCAGCTCAGAGTGAAGCCACAGGTAGTGAGCAGTGTGCATGTCCTGCCCCAGGAGCCACAAACACCTTTTCTGTCTAGAGGAGTCCCTTGAAACACCATAAACTCACTCAGCTGGTTACATAATTTTCTCTACTCACAGCAGCTATGTTTTCCACACTAAAGGACATTTCAGATCAGCATTCAGATCGAATCTGCAAAACCAGCCAAAGCCAAACAAAGCTAAGCTTGTATATTCACTCTCTGCCAGAGTGGCATAAAAAGAGTATTAGAGATAGAAAAGTAAATTTGTTGAGATGTGTGTGAAGTTCCTGGTGAGGTTCATGGAGAGGTCCTGAGGCTGTCACCTTCCCAACACTGTCCTGCAGGTCAGAGAGAGACTGTGCCACTTGTTTGCCTTCTGTGGGACAGTCCTGCACTGAGAACAGCAAATAATCAGAGTGGACACAGCATTAGACAGCCCAGGGACTGAAAGGTTCTGTCACAAACTGGTCAGGAAACATTTCTGCATGTGTTACACACAGTGTGTCAAACCCAAGCATGCAACTGTCTAGCAGCATACAAATGAAAAATAGGTCACAAAATAGGTCAAAAAAATTTAAATCCCTTATGCTGGCCAGTTTCTTATTCAGTGTTTTGATGAACCCTGGTTGGGTTCTATCCTTATAGAATAAAGAAGACAGAATAAGTAGACATAGGAGAAACTGTGTTGGATAAGTTCTCATTGCTCTGAGAGGTGCTAGATAGTAAATAATTCATCTTGGAGAAGCTTTGAGAGGCTGGAGAGTTTTCCCATCTGCTAGAGATGTTTCTTAGTCTTGACTTGGATATAAATGCAGAAGGTAGGTCACACTTCAGCTGCTGCTCTGTAACCTTCTAGATGATAGGTAATTACTCATAAAGGTGTCCCACCGATGCTCCAGGGATCCATCTGCACATGCCTGCCTGAGAGCTGATGGTTCTGGTTGAGTTCAGAAGAGAGCAGAGCTGTGTGAGGAGCAGTAGATTTAGGGGATGCTCAGTAATTCAATTTTGCAGGCTCCGAATGGAAAATAATAAAGCAATGATAAGGTAGCTAGTAATAAAATTACATTTATTTTTGGAAAGCAAAGAATTCTACAGCTGTGGAAAAGCAGGAAGCATGCCAAGTGGGGGCAGCCAGCCCACCCTCCAGCTCCAAGACTTATGGCCACCATGGGGCTGAGACATGCTTGGCCATCCTACAAAAAATTCCACCACCTCTTAATGACATATCCCTGGGCTTCAGAACATTTTTGAGTGGAAAGTGTATTTTTCTGGCCATCCATCCTCAGTCTGCTTCTTTACAACAGCTTTGTTTGTCCATCCCCTGGCACTGGTGACCAGTCTGGTTGCTGCTGACACTCTGCTGGTCCCTACTGAGCACTGCAGCCCCCTCAGCAGATGGGCTGGGCTGGCACAGCCCGCAGGGATCGGGGTGGGGTGAGATGCAGAAGGTGTGTGAGGTGGGAGCACAGAGCATACAATCATCTATTTCGGCTGACTGGAGACAACCAGAGAAATAAACGAGCTCCGAAATCACCCAGGATAAGTTAGGACACTATACTGCTTTCCCTGAAATTAGTAGGGAGGCTTGCAATTAATTCAACACAAAAAGACTTCTGCACTGAGCATCATTTCTCTGCTGCTGGAGAGAACTGCTTGGCAGCTTTCTGGAGAAGGAAAACTCTGTAGTTGAGACAAAGCACATAGGTGGGCAGGCAGTTGTGATAAAACCACAGGGAATGGGGAAAATGAGAACCATCTCATGCAGGACTTAGCAATGGAATAAACAGGTTATTTTTACAAGATGGAAATGAATATATAACTCCAGGGATGAGGAAAAATACAGCAAGTAACAACATTTGCAGTTCAGCATATTCCATTGCTATTAAAAATAAAGGGAAAAAAGGAAATGAAAGGAGAAGTATTTTGAGAAGCAGACAGGACTGTGGTATCTGTAGTTGTGTACTCTGCCTTCTGCATACCCCACAGTAATGAGAGATGTGACCCTGTAATCTGCTGCAGAATTGCTGGTCATTTTCTACTGCCATTAAGATGCAGAATGGGAGCTGCTCTTGCTCTCACATGGACACTCAGACAATTTTTCTTTCTTTGCTGTTTCAGCCAATCCACACTAACAGTCTATTGGACTGGCATTTTCTTTGCCCCTCAGGATGAAAAAATGGAATTGATCCCTCTGAGAAGGAAGGGAGCAGGTATTCATTACCATAAGGTGAATTTGTTAAGTTCTGGTTGGTTCAGCTCTTCCCCTTCATTTTTCAGTTCACTCCATGTCATTGAATCTCTTGCATCTTATCCCATTGGATGGAACAGTACATCATTCACCATTATTAACCATGGCAAAGATGATTCTTAATATTCAAAATTAGCAGCAAAAAGTGAGCGATCACCTGAGAAAGCATTTCTCCACTTGAGCTTTATGGCCTGCAACAGAAAGTGTTGCCATGAACAAGAGCTCTTTGTCACTTGGAATGGTTCTAACACTGTTGCTGTTGTACTTCTCCACCCCAGAGAAATCAGTGGTATTAATCTTGAAGCACCTAAAGAGTTCAGGTCAGAGGACCAGACCTTCTGCACGAGTAAAGCACAGTAACTACACCCATTTTAACACCCTCAGTGAACTGACCTGTTCCCACAGTCAGGCTTGTAGGAATAACTCCCCTGCAATGTGCAAGTAGCTACTGCTGGATAGCCAGTGCCCAGAGTGCTGGAGAAGGCACTTGTGCTGGCACAGGGCTCTAAATTAGAAACTTAGAGAACCATTTGGCTTCTCTCATCCCCTTGTCAAGAACCATTTCTTTTGTTTTTCAGCACGTGGAAGAAGTTCAGGTGAGCACATACCACGCTGAGAAGACCCAAGGCTTTCTGCACAGAGCAGTTCTCTGAGGTCAGAAGCAGAGGAGCAAGCACGGGGCTAGCTGAGGCTGCTCTGAGCCCTCAGTGCTGAGCCTCTGGAAGTCTTCTCTCCTGAGAAGCAGAGGCTGCATGGTTGTACCCTATCCCAGCCATACTCAAGTGTTGGCAATTGAAAATGACTATTCCAAAAATAAGACAAGATGTCGTTAAGTCTCTTATGCACTTTCTTTTCAGACTCCTACCATCAATTATTCCACTTGTCTGCATTGGCTTCAGACTCTTTTATCTTCCTCTCAGTGGATTTCTCTGCTGCTTTGCATTTAAATTCACCTTGTCTTCCTAAATGCACAGACAAACTGTAAGCAATAAATGAGCCAAGCAAAAACAAACATGCTGTTGTTTTCTTGGCTTTCTCTGCCATCCTGAGCAAAGGATGTTTCTATATCCCTTTGAGAAAGCCATCCAATGATGAATAACTATTTGAAAACAAATGGGTAGGATTGTACCAGCCACCTACTTCTCAGGCTTAGACAGAGTAGGAAAATCCACCCATCCATAAATACTTTTTAGGATGATAGTTCTGAAAATAAAGTAGGCTGGAATGTTCCCTATCAGGCCAGGCTGCAGCATTCAGCTTATATCAATTTCTGTCTATTTGACATGCTTCATGCTCCCTTCATTAACAGGATGAAAGGTTTTATGGGATAATAACCCAGTTCCAGTGAGCAAATGTATTTGTGAGACCAAAGGCCGAGTCCTTTGTCCTTGCAGAAGGAGCCCTGAGACTGCAGCAATTGGCAATGGTCTAGGATGGATAAATCACAGGAGCAAAACTTCTGTCCCACAGAACACTGCCCCATCTGTGAATCACTGGGGACAAAGGATCCTCACTGCAGGAAAGCTGAGAGAGCAGAGATCATGGTGTCAATGCTGCTACAGGAGGGAAATAGAACAGCCTTTGGCTTCAGTCGGATATTGAAGATGCTGTAATTGGAGTTACTGCCATGTTAAATGGTCCCTCATAGTTTCCTCATCTCAATCAAGGTTTGATTGAAAACCTGTGACCTGAAATTGTGGTCATTACCTTACCAGAACTTACTGGTTTTCTCACTCTTCGGGCAGCAGGCAGATGGTAATTGTTTCCTAAAACATTTCTCAGCTGAACAGCAGTGACAAACACTCTTCTCACCTCAGAAAATCCCAAAGCACATTACAAACTGCCTGGACGAAGAGGACAGATGTGTTTTCCTTGGATCTGGCAGGAGCCATGCAATAGGTACTCTCATCAGGGGAGAGGTATGCTTGGCTAATGGAAAATAATTATACCTGGCTTTCCACCCCAGCTGTCCCACACTGTTAATCTCATTGTACCTGAACTCAGATTATCAGTAGGGACCTCTTCTCCTTCTGCATTAACTAATTACGTGGAAATCTCCTGTCCCAACACAACCAGAGCAGACTGTGAGTAAGAATGGAGGAGGGTGTGCAGTAAGGGATTGCTAACAAGAGGCAAACACTCTTTAATGTTCTCCAAGTTCTCCATTCCTCCACTGGGGCCAGCTGAGTTAGGAACCAATGCATGTTCCCTCTTGCAGCCTGGCTTTGCTGGGTGCAAAGAGCACAATTTTCCCCCTGGCTGTGGTTTCTGGCTGTGTGGGACAGGACTGCATATCAGGTTTTTGCTGCTAGGCTCTATTCCAGTTCACACAACCCATGCACCATAAAAAGAACAAAAACATCTGCATAGATCAAATATTACCACACAGTGGCATGAACATATCTCATTGTACAGCCCTAATCTATGTTCTGTATAAAAATGTGGTACTCAAAACCCCACCGTGATGGCTTTACTGGCAGGCATTGTGAGATAAAACCTGAGAGGAATCACAGTAAGGACTTAAGAGGGGTCTGCACTCATGGCAGATGAAATCAAATTACTAGTACAGAAATTATTTGTTTTAAGCTCAGACCATGGACTGAATTTAGAGCTCTAAAACAGTGTTTACCTTTTTGAATGATGGGTTCTTGCAGGAGAGCATTTACTACAAAAACAAAGCTTTCTATCCAAATCAGTGAGTGTCAGAGTTTGAATTATGGCTGTAAGAGAAAGTTTTTTGTTTCTGTCACCTCCTTAGTCAATGCTAATTTGACCAAGGTGTGAATGAGTTAGTGTTGCTCCCAAAAATTCTAAGACGTCCAAAGAGCCACCTTCTCCCCAGCACATGGAGCCTTTGGAACTCCTTTCAGACATCCTCAGAGTCTAGATGAAAAATCTGCCTTCAGATGATGGAAGACAGGTTAGTAACTTGCAGGATATTTATTTCAAGAAGCAAAGTCATGGCCACAACAAAACAACTGAAGAAAGGAGAGATGCACAGTGGACACACACTAGAAGTTTCTACTAATCTGCTCCAAGGTGAGATGGAAGGGCAACAACCATGCCCAACACAGCAAAGGAACAGCATTTCAGGAGGTAGGAACAGCCTGAGGAGTTCCCCAGCAGAAGATTTGGGAGATACAAGTTCACTCTGCACAGGGGTGGTGTGAATTGCAGAGCCACCTCAGGTGGGGTGAATATTAGCTCACTGCAGCACTTGCTCCATAAAGCACTATTTACTAAAATACATATTTTTTCCATTTTCTGGTCTGTTGTTATTTTGTGCAGACCCCATGGTCTCACTGGAAGCATCTACTTGAAAAGTCTCCTTTAGCATCTCTCAGAATTGGGATATGCTAAACTGGCATGGCAAAAAAATAACAATCATTTGGGAGCAATTTATTTCCTGCTGTTACAGACTCACAAACGCTCATTTCCATACCACCTCCAGTTGGGTACATCTCTTTGTCTGATATTGAGAAAAATACCCATTTGTATTCTTCCAATACAAGCAATCCTTGGCTTGAATTTTTAGTTGGTCAAATAATGCTAAAGAAGGAAATATTGACATTTCTGCCTGTGCCATGGGACTATTCAGGCAGGCAAACTCTATTACAGCCATGGTCTTATCAAAGGAAAGCCAGATCTCCTCATTAAATCTTGGCTGTTGTTATTTTCAAGAAGAGAGCCTCTCTACTGCAGGCGAAATGATGGAGGATGTGGAAATGAGTGGTGGCAGCCTGCAGAGGGAGGCTGTGTGTGGAGCCACCCCGGGGAGGGGACAGCCACCGCTGCAGCGTGGCACTGCTCAGCATCCAGATGTGGGGACAGCCACACTGACCACCTGCTGGGTCCCAGCTCCCACCAGCATTGCCTCTGGATTCTTGCAGTTAGACACCAAACCCAGTATTTGGCACATGTACACAGTCTGGCACCCCTCTGTCTCACCTTTACAGGAGCCAATCAAGCAAAAAGCCACGCACGTACTTTTGCCTCCTGCCTATGACTGACCTCTGGACATCAGAAATTCAGTCAGGAAGGCTTCATGTGACAAGGACACATGCCAAAGCCCACCTTTGCAGAAGGGTGTCCAAAATCTGAACCAATAAGTAAAAAATAAAGCAATTAAGGAATGGAATTTTGTGTATTCATTTTTAATTATTCTTTGCATCCTTGGGCAAAATACTTTAGCCTGACTGCAGCAGCATATCCAGCCACCTAAGTCCTACAAGATTTGAGCTGCAGTGCTAACACAGAGCCCCCACAGCATCTCCACTAGACTTTTACTAGTCAGTCATCTGCTAAAATGGATATAAAATTAGCCCTGCTTTCCTATTGTCTTACCTGTTTGGGGAGAAGGGGAAAAGCAGAAAATATGGACAGAGGATGAGGTACAAAGCTTGTGACACAAGGATAATTCTGCTTATTTAAAAAAGGAAAACTTCTTAGAATATTATCTTGTGAGGGATGTTGTTTAAAAGCAGTCTAAGAGGTTTTCAGCAATTATGGTTAATGTATGTAGAAATAATCTAAATGGTTAGTAAAATGTTGACTGTAAGATAAACATGTTTATGTTACATGAAACTAGATATTGCTTTTATGACACTTCAGATGCAGGAAGCTGTCTAGTCCTTTTACTGACACTCTTAAGAAATGTTAATAAGACCTTTTCCTGCTATATTTTAAATGGAAGAGGTGGTGTAAACAAAACTGCAGATGGGTTTCTTTGCTCTGCTGGGGTATCCACCTATCCTTCAACCCACCAGACAGACTTTTGTTTACAAATTCTGCATAAAATTGTCCAAGAACCTTTAACTCATGCCAGGATCCAAAACTCAGTGCATTCAGTGGACAAAGAGCACATTCCCTGACACCTGCTCCCACTGCTGTAAGCCAGCTGGGGGACATTAATCCAATTATCAAGCCATAGGTGAATGTATGATTTAGGAGTCTCAAAAGTTATACTGAGAGATTTTTGTAAAAATTTTGTTGGCAATGCCAGAGGCTAGGTTTTTATGCCGATCCAGCTCAAATGAACCTAACTGGCTCCCTTCATTGGAGGCACTGACCTCTGCCTCAGCACCTGTGACCACTGCTTGGCCAGGCTGGGAGGGACAAACCTGCTGCTCCACAAACCTTGGGCCTGCCTTTAGCTTTTGATACTCTGCTAAGCAGGGGAAACCTGCAATCAGTCAGGCCTTAGTGAAAGCTCACATCAAATAAGCTTTTAATTTATTCTGAATGATTTTAAATACCCCACCCACACAAAACAGCTGAAGTCCCCATTGTTCTTACCCAGGCTCAATTGCCAGAATATTTAGCTACGTGTATAACAGAAAACACAACCTTTACTGTGCCTTTAATTCTGAAAAGAAACTACTAAGAAAACATTTAATTCTTTGCAAAGTAAGTTGGATTGTTTTCCTTTTGCTGTTGTTCCTGTTTGGTTGCTTTTTTCTCAGAGCAGACTGGATTGACTACAAAAAAGGAAGACAAGTTAAAAGTACAAAATCTATAAAAAAACTAGTGTTCCAAGGAGCAAGCACTTGCACCTAAGAAATCTTTGTTGATTGTTGCTAATATATATGATAATTGAGCTAAAAATACCCACGAAGCAATAGAATTTGCAGAGATGAGTCTATTGTCTTAAGCAAATAATGAAGCCAGGAACAGTTAAATTGATCCCATGACTCTCATTTCAATAATAAAGCAGCAACAACTGTTAATCTATAGCACTCAGTTTAAATTACAAACCCAGCGCTGAATGGGCAATTTCATTAGAGAACACAGCTAAGACAGAAACAACTGGCAGGGAAAAAGAGTCATCCCCATTGAAATCCAACCTTCCTGAGAATTTCTCGTTGCTCTGTAGCCAGACTCATCATCAGGGAACAGTTCTCACAAATACCAGGTGCATCTGCTGGAAGCTTTTGGTGTCCAAGCAACTCCCTTTTATTTCACCCCGGAGGCTCCAGGATCCCAGGGGCTGAAGCAGCTGCCCCAGGCTCCGTGGGTGCTCTGGCACTGCTCCAGGATGGACACAGGGATCCCCAGGAAGGGCAGGGAGAGGGAGGGGAGCAGTTCACCCCCACATCTGCCTGGAACCACCCGACAGCACTGTCAGAGAGGCTCCAGGACACAAGACGTGTGTCCCCAAGGATAGGAGCAGCTCAATGAGCAGATGGGAAACTGGCTTTTTCCTCTTTTTATTCTTGTCCCCGAAATTAACACATGGTCTGCAAGCCAATCAAACTCACCCACGGATACTAGCACTGCCTAGAAGAGACAGTTCTCTTTTTAAATTAGATCCTTTCAAACACTTACACAGATCCTTGGGTATTGCAGGGGCTGTGGAACTGAAACCAATGAACATCCACAGTAGGTGAGGGGAGGAAAGGCTTCCACCATCTCTCCTGGCAGCTGTACAGAGCTTATGGGAGGAAGCACGTCCTGTTCTCACTGAAGGGAGCAGGCAGGAATATAAATATCCACATGGAACATATTTACTGAAGGATGGAGTGCCATACTAACAACCATTTCTTCATGGTAGGACCGAATTTCACAGGTATTAGCAACTTCCTGAAATAAAGTCAGAGAATCAGAGGATAACTGAGGTGAGAAGGGACCTATGAAAGCTTCCAGTTCAGCCTCCTGTTTAAAGCTGGGACAGTTTCTATGCTAAGGGAGGTTATTGAGGGCCTTTCCAGTTCTCTTCTGATAAATCTCAAGGATGGAGAGCCCACAGCCTCCCCAAGGAATATGGTTCCTGTGCTGCATAACTCTTATTCTGAGGATTTTTTTCCTATACAAACAGAAGGAATTTCCCTTGCTGCAATGCATGAGCACTGCCTTGTCTTTTTGCAGCACGCTGTGGCAGAGTCTGAATCCATCATCTATCCTGTCCCTTTCCATTAATGGGAGACAGTGATTAGATGCCCCCTTATCTTATCTCCTCCAGGAAAAGTAAACCCAGCCCTCACAGCCTCTCCTGATATACCACGTGCTGCACTCTCCTGAGCACCCCATTGACTTTCTGCTGGATTTGCTTCCCCTTGGTGAGCTCTCTGTGGCCCAGGGACACACTAAACCCACAGTTTTCCACCTGTGAGCTGCAACCTCACAAGTGCTGAGGGGAGGGAAGTGTCTGACCTGTGGCCACACCTGAACAGCCCAAAACCCAGGCAGGTGTCAGCACCTTAAATACACCTGCAGTGCCCCAGGTCCCCCGGGTCCTTTCTGCAGAGCTCCCTGAGCTGTCAGGCACCAGCCCATAGGGCTGGTATGTCCCCAGGGCAGGACTACCTGTGTTTTACCTCAGTGAATGTCACGAGGTTCTCTTGATTTCCTCAAGATTTCCAAGGCTTTTGCATATCACTGAAAATGGACCTGGAAGGTTTGGTGACATATTCTGTGTGCCTTCATGGAGAAGAGGAGTGGCTGTCTCCTGTGCATGTAGCCAGTCTCCCTCGTGCCACGGTGGTTTACACCAACATCACCCCAAATTCCAGCTGACATCAGCAGGAGTTTTCAGTGACTGCAATGACCTTGAGAACACTCCCTCACAGCAGCAGGATCGGGATGTCAGCATTAGGGATGGAATGGGGCTGTTTTAACAGGACTTTGCTGAAAAGGAAGGAAGATTTAGTTGCTACTCAAGTGGAGGTGGGGGGGTGGTGTTGAAATCTATAACCAGTATCCCTGTTTAAAATTCTGTTAGCAAAATTTATGACACACATTGAAGCCTCATTTCTCCCCTAGTAAGAATATTTCTTTCAGCTATTCATTTTGCATTTCATGAGACCTTCTGCAGATGCAGTGAGCTATATCACTCTATTCTGCTCATATAGCATCCTGAGATCTAGATGCTTCAGAACCTGGGTGTATTGTAATGGCTGTATAGAATATATCAATGAAATCCTACATCTGCATCCTTGATAATTCATCTGTATTCAAGTGGAAATATTCATTGCAGCTTTTGCAAATGCTGATATAAGCCATGGAGTGGATGTTCACAAAACTCAACCTCCTGTGCCCAGATTCTTCGGAGTTCATCCTATACATGGCATCTCCTTTATCACAGGAGTTGTGTAAAACATTGCCTCTTCCTAATGAAATTTCTATTTTTCCCCTCTCTTGCTGCAATTACAAATGCATTGTACAAGTACGCCATGGTTGTGCTTTAATCTTGTTATAACACCCAGGGAATAATTAGTTCTATATCTTCTGACAACAAACACATATATTCATTCAAAAATTCAATATTTACTTGCCAAAGAGCCATCACAAGTTGTCATGAGTGCTTGTCTTCATTATGTGGAAATTAAATGGACTTTGTACCATAATTCTGCTGGTATAATAAAGGATTATGTCTGACAAGGGAAAAGTGACCCCATTTGGCTGGAAAGCAACACCCCTTTCTCATTAAACTTTACTTCATATTGCAACAAGCTCAGGTCTTATCAAATATAACAAGTTCAGACTTTACTTTTCTGAGACACCCTGTCTGCTCAGGAGGTACAGCACTAACCTAGTTTAAATTTGAAGAAAACCTTGGGTGGTACCAAATATCGTGTTAGGTGAAATGTGTGCAGCCAGAAGAATTCTCATTCCCTTCCCATCTGCCAGCATAGAATTGATGAAGTGGGAATGCTTCAAATAAAAAATAAAACCAAATTTTTTTAAAAGCCCTAGAATCAACGTATTGAAAGCTAAAGCTAGACAGGTTACCCAAATGTCTGCACCCAACTGCAGCTGCTTTGTCCTTTCCAGCCTGGTGAGGACAGATCAGAAAGCATCAAAGATCCTGCTTTGGGTCTTGTTTTAATAAATCATAATTGTGCACAACCCACTGTCTACAGCCAAAACCAGCGTTGGGACAGTTTTTGTAACAGAGATGCATTAGGTAAACACATTTCCTTAGCATTTACTGGACCCAAAACCTAGAATTCTCCTAATTTCTCTTTCTTGGACACATCAGTTGTAAGTAAAACCCTCTGCCATGTAGCTGGGGCACACAATTTTCACTCCTACACAGCATGTTCTGTTATCCTCCGTGTTTGTTTGCTGGCACTGGGGAATCTGATTTTTCCCCATCTTCTTTGGAAACATCATAATGCTGGAGGTTTTGAAGTTTGACCCTTGCCTTAGGGCTATTAAACACTTGTTCTAGTCCTTTTAGATTAGATATCCCAATTCCTAACTGGCTTTAGGAGGTTAAAATGCATGGAGAGGACCTTTAGCTTTTTACATCAACTAATCTATTGCTAAACCACCGGCAGTCTCCCTCTCTCTGCAGATATGCTAACCTCCTGTCACTACATGAAAGGGTTTCACAGTTTCTAGGGCACGGAGTACACTCAAGCACAGAATTTTGAACTGCTTTTCACCATGGATTTCATGTACAATTTGAGGTTTGCAAGGCATTACCCAAATGAGACACGACAGTTCTGCTTTTCCAACAAAAGTAGCAATAACCACAAACACATGACCTGGTGACCACGCTCCAGTCCCAGCAGACCCCTGCATGGTCAGATAAATCAGGTGTACACAAGTGCCACACAAGGGCCAGAGCTGCCTGCTTTCTGCCCACACCTGGGGTTCTGCATGGGCACACCTCGAGGGCACAGGCACAGCTCCCTGCAGGCACAAGCCACCACCCAAGAGCTCTGTGTCCCTCCACTCCCTGCACAGCTCTGCAGCCTCTCCAAACCCCTTAGACCTTCCAGTGAAGGTGTTATGCTGAGCTGGAGAGCAGAGCTAGGCCCAGCAAGTGCCCCATGCTGCCTGCAGCCACCCAGCTCAGAGTGGTGTGCCCTGGGCAGCAGCACAGCCTGGGCCAGGTTACTGCCCAGGGCATCACCAGCATGTGAAAAAACTTCCTCAGCCACTCTTAACCATGTTTAGGATAGAGGCTTATGCCCAACTTATAGACAAAAAATGTGTTGTGTGTTTCTAGGTGAAACACAGGGAATCCCACCTTGGTAATCCATGGCCAGTTAATGAGTTAAGGACTGCGTAGTGGCTCTGTGCTTGACACAAAGGCACCTTTTCCAGGAGCAGGAAACAGCCACACTGTCAGATTTGGCTCCTTGGGAAGACACCTGGGAACACTTTTGCAGCATTAGATCAACTGCCTCAGTCTTCCAGAGCTGTCTCTTGTTCTCCTTCCCTCTCTCTACCCAGCTCTGGATTCAGTAATGCTTAAAAGCAAGCACAAGTAAAGGTTCTTCGATCTCAGCTGTTACACAGATAACTAGAAGCTAGACCCTCCTCAAATGCACTCCAGCAGTGATTTTCTGGAAAAACAGGCAAATTTTGAATGTGAGACTTGAGACAAATAGCTGAAAAGCAGTTCTTTCACCAAAGAGCTGCCTGTGTTCAGACAACTCATAAAAACAAACCTGGCAGAGTTTGTGCTCATGTCACTTTGGCCCTGAACAGATACAAACCCCCAAACACAGGGCAGTGTGGAGCAGTCATTCTCCCTCTTCCAGAATGAATAGAAAAAACTGGGTTCTGCTGATGTGCTGAATACTGAGCAGTAGATACTCTCAAATAGCTTTCCTGGCCAGGACCCTTCAGCAGGGAGTTTAAACCTGCCTCTTGGTCCTGCAGAGATCTGTCATGAAGGAACAGAGCTGCTCACTCACCTTCTCATATGTCATCTCCAGCAGCACTCTGACTGTCCAAAACATTTCTATTATCCACCTGTCTGTGCTAAAATAGAGAAAAGGAAAAATATGTTGTGTTCTGTAGACTACATTTTACTGAAAGGGTAAGGAATGGTTTCAATAGTGTGTTGAAAAGCATGGTACATTTTCTGTATCAGGATAAGTTTTTTTTAACTCAAGGCTTTCATTTAGGGAAAAAAGCTATCACTGGGACTGAAAGTCCTAATCTATTGAATATTTGTAATTAGATCTTTGATTATGTTCAATATACAGTATCTTTTGATTTGCTAGTAGCCAAATGCTGCTGCAACCAGCACACTGATGATGACTAGTCTATCTTTCCAACAGCAGTGTCACCCTCATCTTAGAGGCACTACAACCACACTTAAATTCCTTCTCAGTAGATGGACACATGCTCACACATCCTCATCACCTCCATGTGCTGTCTCAAGACTCCAGGGTGGGCTGTGCTCCAAAGGGATGTATCAACACCTCCCTTGGACAACAGCACCCACTGAGCTGGTCCATGCAGCCCTACACATGTACATGGAATTATCTGAGGTCTGTACAGCTCCTGAACTGGTCTGGAAAGATGTTCAAATTAATTAGAATTATCATTAGCAGGCAGCTGCTTTCAATGCATTGTAGTGAGCTAGAGCCTGGGCTGCCACCCAGCAAGGGTGACAGCCTCCTCTCAGACAGCCCTACCCCAAAATTACCTTCACATCTCAGGATCTGGCCCTTGGGAACCCATAATAACTGTGGCTATTCCAGATCTGCAGAGGGATTTAAGCAGCTTTCTCAGGAGCAGACTCTCCTGAGCCATTGCATCTCAATGCTGACATCCCCTGGGGCAAGAATAAGTAGGAGTTAGGATTTAACCCTTGGGGATGACAGTATGTGGCATATGCTTGAGATAATCTGTGCAATTGCTGAGTGAAAAGCTGTATTATCTTAAAAAAAATATGGTTCACCCAGAAAGGTATTCAAACTCAGCTTCATGCAATATGAACAATTGTTCACATCCTGTAGCATGCAGCCCTGAGCAGTTACTACAACAAAAAGGGATTGAGTGCTTTTAATTATTATTACTGTTATCCAAACATTTTGCTATCAGTGAGCCTGTAATAAATAACCATGACATCTCATGGGTACAGCTATCAAATTTACTGTCACTAGCTGAGCTGTTCTGATTAAGGGCCAGAATTTTTCCAGTAAATACACAGATCCCTCTCTAAGCACTGAAGAATAAATAAGAACTAAAAATCTAAGGGAGAGAAAGAAAGGGTTATCAGGTGAGCCTCATCCTTTGCTCAGAATGTCATGTTTCTGCAAATATAAAATACAGTGGTGACAGAGTCCTTACCCCACTCACAGGGACTCCTCTCTTGTGTTATCCATCAGTTACTCCACAGGCTGGAAGCAGCTGAGTGCTGTCGTGTTCATGGCACATCCCTACACTAGCACAGGAGAGAGACACTGTGTCCTGTCCTGGAGACCTTCAGCAACATGAGCAACCCTCCTGCTCTTTTCCAGGCTGCTTTAAAACACCTGTAAAATAAACTAAGTTACTTAAAGCTACCCTGGTGCTTAAACTTACAGCTGAGCTTTCCAAAATAGATTTTATGACCCTTTAGAGACAGACACTTAACACAGTTAGTTTATGTTTACTCAGCTTCCCCCATTTTTATTTTGGTTCACCAGTAATCTCTGGTCAAGTTTCCAGCTCAAGTCTGTAAACATTTAATCTTTGGTAGTCACAGGACTAGAAGCAATCAAGGAAGAGCCACCTTCTTAGATGAGGTTTTGTAAATTCTAGACATTCAAGATGCAAGTTAGGTAAAATAGATCAGTTTTCATCTGATAGTTTTTGTTTTCATGTTTTGGAGACAATAAATGCTTTTCCAACTTCCTTTGAGGATTTCAGCACTGCCTTACCCTCTGTTTTTTCCTGAGAAATGTGGTGAAACAGAAAAGGTATTCCCATTCTCTTCTGACATCTCCTGCTGGCACATAAACACCCTGCTCCGCCTCAGAGCCTGCCTTGAGCCACCTTCACTTGGACTCCAGTCATAAGTGCTCTTCTCTATCAATTTTAAATGTTCCATTGCCACATTCCAGTGCTTCTCTCACTGCTGCCCTCACTTGTGTTCAAAGTCACCCTTCTTGCTGGTGAGCTGGCATCTCTTTCCCATCCATTACCTCCGTGGATCTTCTGCAGTGGCCAGTGAAGCCTCGTGGCAAGTTGTACTGATTTCATCTGGACACTGTGCAGTGTTTGGAAACCTGCATAACTAGAACAAGAAGCAGCCCTGTCATCCATATCTGGAGCTCTACAAAATCCCCTCGGATCTGGGAAGGTACAAACTTCAGTGGGAGCTTTCTCTGTGCCTGGGGCACTCACAAAATCCACCTGGACCCTCCAGCATCAAGTGAGACCTGGCTCTACGGCATCTTCTCCTCACCTCTGGCAGCAGGGGT
This sequence comes from Promerops cafer, assembly GCA_013398275.1. Classification (NCBI taxonomy): domain Eukaryota; kingdom Metazoa; phylum Chordata; class Aves; order Passeriformes; family Nectariniidae; genus Promerops; species Promerops cafer. The sequence continues at coordinate 557,724 of VZSE01006884.1, forward strand.
TTCACTGCCCATCTCTCGCTGTGAATCTTACAGGAACCATGTCTTTAAGCCACCATCCCTCTATCAAACTGGCCAAATTGTCTGACAGTGCCAGAAGCTTTTAGCAGGGACAGACAGACACACAGAGTTTGGACAAGCAAAGTCCAAATCTGTACTTTGAAGCTGAACTATGAAAGTCCACTCTGCTTGAGGTATAGAGAGAAGTCTCAGGGTTTCACCTCTTCTCTAAGACTCAGCAGTCCTGACATGGTTTCAAAGGTGGTTGTTTACTTTTGCTCCTCCAAATAAACTTTTGCTTCCTTGCTACACTGTAGTCATCTACCCTCAGCAGATAAAGTGGCTCCTGATGGTCCCTCCACAGGGCCATTGTTTGTTGCTGTAACAATCAATGTTTAAACAGCCAGCTCCCAGCACACACAGCTCAGAGAAGATGGGAAGAGAGAAGGAGATGTCAGAGGGAGAGGTAATGGAGAACACAGAGAAAAAAAGAAGGGGAAAAAGAAGATGAACGGCTTGTTTCTCCTCAAGGTCCACAGTTTCCCAGGAAGGATAGAAACGTTATCCCAGCTGATAAACACAGCACAGGACAGACACAGGGATGCCAGACTCCTTTCCTGCTCCAGGCAGCAGAGTAAACATAGCTACTTCCTGAAGAGCCATAGGAACTTGTAGGGTTGTTCCTCATAATAGCTGAAAAGGACTCTCACAGATCAGAAGGGAAGTGTTTCAAATCCCATCTCACTGATTTTCCAGGAAGCTCTCTGAAGCATCCACCAGCAGTGCCCAGAAGCTCATTCCTTGGAGCCAGAGCAGAACAAAGAGAACACAGAGAGGCAGGAGAAAGTCAAGGGGAAGGAAGGCTTGGCAGAAAGTAAAGCAGCTTCTTTTCTTGCTGGAATTCTCTATCCTGTAATTTACCCACAGCAGAACTATGCAAATCTGCCATAATGGCTGGGAGACCCATTGTGAGCTACTGAACCTTATGAATTACGAAGTAATTGGAAAAACACAATGAAAACAATGTTTTGCTCCATAAAGCATTCCTAGTTCCTTTACTGGGATGGCTACAGGTCTAGTTATTTAAAAGCACTTTGCAGTGTGCTGCCATAGGTAAGAGGGGATGCTTAGCAAAGAAACAAAGGAGCGCTGAAGTCCTAATAAGAGAGATTTCACTGTGAGCAAGCAGACCAAAACTATTAAAGTGGTAAAAATTAGGTCTAGGAAGAAATATCCAGAACCAAATGAGCTGTGCTGGATTTCACAAGAGTGCAGGTTAGTGAAATTACATTTGGGGCTGTTGTGCAAACCCTCACTCTGTCCTCTCTGTTTTAGGGAAGCCCCCTTGTCCATGTGCAGGTGGCACAAGGCAGAGATCAAACTCCTGTGGTGTGAGAAAGGACCCTCCTCTGCAGCTTGTCCTCCCCTCCTGCAACCCTTGGAGCACTCTGGGACAGACTGTGCTTCTGAGAGCTGGGTGCTGCTGGGGATGCATCATACAAAATCATGCAAAGACAAAATTCTCTGCCATGACATGGGCAGACCTCTAAATGAGTAGAGATCTGGGAATGGACAGCAACAGGAAGAGTTCGCCCCACGAGCTCTGGTGGGAGCACTGAGGGGCTGCACGGGCCAGGCTGCACCTTCAGGCACATCCTGAGTCCCTGACAAGCCTCAGAACCATTGCAAAATGAGGAAAATGTTGCCCTCTGCTTTGTCATTTCTCTCTACTTGCAGCTATAATACTGATACTCACCCCTCCTGTGCACAGTAATAAATTAGGAACACGTACAAGATGATAAAGATGGTTGTTTTCCCTCCCTCTATTTCTTTCTCTGGATTTGCTACAGATGTGCTAGTTAGTGATGAATGAGTTTAATCCTTGCTCTTTTTCTTTGTTGATTTTTTACTGTTATTTGATTGTATCTACAAAAGGAAATTTTCTAGTATATAATGTCTGTGTTAATGGGATTTGGGGCACGTATAAATCATCTGACCCTGATACCCATTGTTGAATAAGTATTTCTGAGATGGATAACTGCCCACAGCCCCTTTCAAAACCCACCATGGTGCTTTTTAACCCTCTTATTTTTCTGAACCCTCTATGAGGAACCTCCCTTCTCCCATTAGAAAACCTGTGAATGCTTTCAGCATTTGAAGAAACCAAATCCTTCTAATGGTTTTGCTGATGATTTGCTTAGGGTTGTAGTTCAGCTGCCTGAATTTTAAATCTTGATGTTATTTGCATTTGTATTACGTTAATCAGAACAACAGGCTGGCCTTACCCCCGCAGATGTCTGATTCCCACAAGGGTGGGGGTTTGCTTTGAAATTGTTAAAAATTCCCATAAGTCTCTGTCATTGAGTATGTGCCTACTTTTCCTACTAAATTTCCCTTTTTTAATATGATTATAAACATAAGAGGTTCAATATTTGCAGTGTTAGGATACACCTTCCCCAACCTTTTTTAATCAGCATTATTAGTATTTGGCCACAAGCCTGGTCCACATAAATCATGTGAGGCAGACAGTCACTCTCAGTGCTGTCACACAAATGTGGCAGGCTGACCTTTAAAATAACACTGCTGTGATCACATTTTACATTCACAGGGATGTGTTTATCCTAAAGGGATCCCACTCCAGCACAAGATCACCGACTGCCACTGGGAATTCAGGGTCTCCAGTGCCCAAGCCAATGGGTGCACAGCCTGCACAGCTCAGAGGGAGGCAAGGTTTCAGACATGGGAACCAGCATCACCCAAAGATGCCTGGGAGCCTCTGATTCAGTCTGAGCAGAATCAAATCCTCAAATTTCCCTGGGTAGCTCCCAGTAAACTCAGCTCTGTGAAGCACAGAGGGGATGAAGAGAAAAAGGTGAAAGCCAGAGTTGGGCACAAGAGGAAAACAGTGGCTGTTCCTCGAGTTGAAGTAGGAAAGGAAAAGAGAATGTAACTCTGAGATAAGTCTTAAGAATGGGTGCAAGGAGAGAAGAGAAATCAGCTTGGCAGGTAGACACAGCTATCCTCCAAGTTACTTTGTCCCCTGAGAAACACTTGTGCACCCAGAAGTTTGCCTATTCTTTCTAAATGTGACAATTAGAGATATTCCCTCTTCCCACACATCTTACTCCAAATAGAAATTTACTGAAAATGAGTGACAGGGGATTTAGTTCTCTTACAACTTCAGGTTTTCTATCTGACTCATGAAATGGCAATACATCTTGGATAAAAGTTTGGGAAGGACCAGTTTCTGCCAGACAGAGAAAATTCTGGCTCAGGAGTCCGTGATGCTTCTGTAAAAGCCCTTCTAACATTTAGCAAATAATTAGTGTTTAAGTAAATTTTGAGTGAGGATGACCTTGGAAATAACGAGAGATCTCTTCTCAGTTTTAGTTAAGTTTTGCTGCCTTCTCAGAAAGTGCCCTGAACACACAGACTCCTCATTCACACAGAGAAGACATTGCCCTTCACGCAGAGGCACAATGAATGCTGAGAGGGCAGGAAAACATCACTGCCAGGCACGCACAGGGAGAGTTGACTCAGGACGCCCACGCGGCAGAAAGCAAATGAAGGGTTGCCATGTTTGTACTGATGGTGCACCGAGGGAAGGCACAGGGAAAAGCTGTGATGAGGACAGGCCCGGCTGGCTCGCCAACGTGGGGAGCGCCGCTGCCATGAACAGCTCCTCTGGAAGCCCCTGCAGCGTGGGCTTGCACAAAGCTCAAACAGAATTAACCTTCCTGAAAACACCAATATCAAACCATACAAACAAACCACGAGTGGCACTTTCTCCTTCACCACCGACATTTTGATCCATGAGACTGTAAGCACCATCCCACCAAACTCAATGTGTGTGTTTTGAATGCTCCAGATGTTCCCAAAGTTCCTTCCAAACCTCTTTGTGTCTCCTGGAGAACCAGGTTTGGTCCTACCACAGCAGTGCAAAATGCAGCTGACAGCACCATCACACAGATCAGGTTCTTAGAATTTATCCAAGCTGTAGAATAGAAATAGTGTAAGTAGTGCTGCCTGCTGTGTGCCATTTGGGTGAAATACATATCAGCATCAACACAGAAAAATTTGATTTTTTTCTGACTGGAAAACATAGCATTCAGAATGGAAGATTAGAAGAAAAAAACATGGCAAAGCAGGGTATATTTTGAAACATCTCCCAAGTGTTAAAAACTGTTTGAGGGTTGTTATTTCCACAGATCTAGACTCTAACATAAAACACAATGTTTGTCTGCCCCGAGAGAGCAGGGTGGCTGGATGAGACAGCTACACCCTTTTCAGTGGAATATCACAGGAATGCTCTGGTTTTTCACCAAAGTAACACTGGTAGCACACATCTTCATTACCCAATGAATAGAAGGAGAAAATAAGCATTATTAAAGGGTTTCAGTCTACGCTGCAAACATTACCGGTCTTGAAAGTGTCTTGAATGTTTGTGCATGGAGCTTTGTTCATATAAATAGGCAGCAGAACTGTGGTAGTCAGTACTTGTATATAAACACACATACAGAAAGCTTTGCAAGGTCTGAGTCTATTCTTCCTAGCTCTAATCAATTCATGTTAATAGAAGGCAAAGGGTATTTCTGACCCAACAGCAAGAAAATGTTTCTTAACTTTGACTGAACCAAGCACATACACTTTTGGTGAGAAACAAGTTTCACTGGTAACAGACCCACTCGTAATTTTTTCAGCTCTGGTGTTCTTTCATGAAACTTCAGCTAAAACTTCATCTTTTATGCTGAACTACCACAGAAGACCCTGAAATTACAATAACTCCTGTTTGTTAAGATCACAACTGCTTTCAAGATGTACAACTGAACAAAATGAAAGCTGCCTTCCTTTACCACCCAAGATGCTGCTGCATTTCAAAGGGGTGATAGCCAAATGCATTCAGATGATAAGAACAAACTGTTCAAGGAATGATTCTCAGCAATGACTAATATTCGATAATAACAGCCATGAAATGAAAGCAGCGTTAAGTTTTATTAAATGATTTTCCACTGCCTCCACACTGAAGCATTAGCCTGTGCAGCAGAGAGCTCAACTAAATTAACAGTTGAGAAAGAAGTGTCAGGAGCTATTACAAAACATATTCCCAGTAATGAAATTCCAAGGCCATGGGAGCAGTTGTTTATAGATGTGGAAGGGGGAAAGAAAGGCAATCCTTGTCAGTAGCCCATGAGAAGGGGAAGTATCAAACTCCCCCACTTCACCCTCTTCTGCAGAGTCCCTTGACCACGTCCGTACTTCCTGTGCTGGGAATGAGTGCAGGACAAACTGGGGGCTGGAAGGCCAAGAGCATCCAGGCTATGCCCCACTGCCATCAAGCCAGAACCCTTCCAGTCCTCATTCCCACAGAGGTGTAAGCACTTATTGCTTATTCTGCAGGTGTTGCCTCAGCAGGGACAGAGCGTGCTGTTGAAAAGTGCCTCCCCAGCACACTGAACAGAAGAAAAGATTGCAGCCTAAGTGCATGTATTTCACAGCCAAATGGACTTATTGCAGATGTGAAGGGACCCCGGTGTCCCCATGGTACAGGGATGTTGCCAGTCAGCTTCAACAGTGGAGTGTGCCACCATGTGTGTGGCCCTTGGTTCTCAGCTCAGCTCACAGAGACCCCAGAGACTTCAGCTCCCCTTTCCAAACAAGGCAAGTGTTCCCACAGCAGTTGCTCTAGGTGAAACACTTTAAGGTTTGGCCTGCCCAGATGACATCACCCATAGACAAATGTTTGGCCATCCTGCCACATCCCTGGAAGTGTCCAAGGCCAGGTTGGATGGGGCTTGGAGCAACCTGGGATGGGGGAAGGTGTCCCTGCCCATGGCAGGGGCAGGAATGAGATGAGCTTTAAGGTCCCTTCCAACCCAAACCATTCTCTGATCCTCTGAACCTATTGGATATGGCCCTGTGGTGGGGCGAGTGTATCACCCATGAGGAACCCAGCAGAATTACAAGGACTGAAGTACTGCAAACAGTTTAAAGTTCTCTCAGTCCAGACAAATAAATAAAAGAAATTAACATGGTGCAAACAGTGTTACCCAACTCCTTTTCTTCCTTCTTGTTGGGCCAGTGCTGGTACCTCCTGACATGCTGTAACTCCCACTGTTTAGTCATCTCAGAGCTAATTATACATCTACTCCTAAGTTTCTTCAATCCATTATTTGTACAAGTAACTGAAAGAGTTCAGTCTAGAAAGATATTCAAAGGAGGACACCTTGTTCGTGAGCAGTAATTATCAGCCTAGAGAAGAGATACCTGAGACTAGAAAATACCAGGGGGAAAAAAGAAAATTTAAACCAAGATGCCATGCCTGAAAAGTGGTCAGCTACATTCACGCTGAAAATTAAATCTAACCTTCATGCAACTAAACACTGGGTAGATCACTCATGAGTATTGTGGATTTATCAGCAATTGAGCATCTAAATTAGAAAGCACAATGTTCAACCACAGATTCTCAGAATCCATGTAGGCAACACTGGATGGAACTTGTCATCTATTAATGAGAAGGTCACACAAACTCCTGATCTTAGTATCTTTAAACTGTTAACAGCATTCCCTGCCCAATGCTGCCATCCTTACTGAAACCTCAGCAGCTGGTCAGATGGAAAAACAATCCTTGCATGATAAAAAGTGAATTTACTACCCAAAATGATCAATTACAAAGGCTGGTAGGTCAGAGACAGTACAAATTATACACAATTTGAAATACAGGCACACTTTACTAAAATATGAAAAGCCAATTACTTTTTTTAGCTGTTCCGCTTAGTCATTAACACCTGTTCTGGGATCACTTTATGCCACAGCAGATAAAGGAAAGATGACAAGGGAGCTCCAGTCACTGTGGCTGTAGGAAATGACAGGCTTTGCATCACCAGCTTTCTTGCCTTTCCTACTCTCTGCCTCCAGGGATCTGAACTCTCAAGTCTCACTCTGATTAAACTCCATGTGTAAACTCCATCAGAAATATCAGTTTACTTATATTTTCACAGTGAAAGAAGGGGGAAACAAACCAAGATGAGTGTATACATAACAGCAAGAGCCTAATCCATGTGAGGCTTCTGCTGTGGCAGATCTGATGAGACAGAACTCCCAGATCTGAACACATCTGCCAGCTCCCATGGCTGGACACACAGCCCCAGGTGACTCCCTGAGGTCCCCACAGAAAGGATGGATCATTCTGCAGCCTCATCCCTCTCTCTTGCGTGCTTGCCTCGTCTGAGCTTTCATCTGAGCCATGACTCTGTTTCCTGTAGTTATGGGGCAAATTGTCTCTGCAGTGCTGCCCACAGAGCCTGCACAGTCACTGGTGACAGAGAGAAAGCATTAACCAGCCTTGGCCCCAATAAAGAACGCAGCAGCTGCCCAAGTGTGTTTCTGTAACAGGCCTAGGGATGCCTCCATGGTGTTAAGAACATTTGTAAACCTTCTTCATGACTATTAATTACTTGGAAATACAAAAACCTAATCAGCTTACGGCGCCGATCTGCCTTGGCCTATTTACACAACACGTTGTTTTGCTGCCAGTTGCTGTGCCTGAGCTGTCACAGCAGATTTCCTTCCCCATCCAAGGCTGGATGTGCAGTGATGGGCATGTTTGTGCTGGAGCATTACTTATGCAGGCCAGAAGGTCTCCGTGTCCCCTCCACTTCTTCAAGGGCATCTTCCAGCTATAACTGTCTGTGCTATAAATACTCCAGGCTCTCTTTCCAGCCCAGGCACTCTGGCTGTCAGGGCACAGTAAGAGCACACAAAGGTATGGGATGCACTCGGGCTAGAGCAGACCCACAGCTGGCAGAATGGCCACAGATCACTTGAAAAATTGTTTCATGGTATTAAAACTTTGCATCTCATTCCCTTCAACTCCAAAGCATCACAGATTTTTTTCCAACATTGTATAGCTGGTACCAGCCTGTTCCAAACACCATCACCAGCTGACCTGAACTGATCACAGATAAGTGTGCAGTCCTGCTGGGTGATTACACTGGACTAGACCCCTCCTAGTACTCACTACCTCCTTTTAGCTCCAAATCCAAAATACAAACAAGAAGTCCAAGCTAAGAAAAGATTAAAGATCAAAATCTATTAATAAGGATCTGCAGTGTTGGTTATGCTCAGCAGTAAGAAATCTACAGCTTGGAGATTTAGGTGTGGTCTTGGATTAAACCTGGTCCTGGTTTGATTCTTGAGAGACGTGAGAGATAAACTGTGAAAGAAGTGACATAAACAAAATGGCTTGGCTTTAGGTGGAGGACAACTCCAAGATTTAGATGAACTGTACAAAAATAATGGGACTCTGGCTTTTTCTTTTCTCTGGCAGCTCTTCAGTCTGTCTCGCCCTCTGATAGTGTTGCTACTGTCAGTAGTTCCTTGGAGGGGTACAGAGGTCTCTAACGAAGGTACATTAGACTTTTCCAGGCACCTAGGTGAGCCAAAACATTGCCAAAATTATGTACTCTGATTTGCCTTTCCTGTCATTTCCCAAGCAGCTACTTTCATTCTTTGAGCACATAGAAGGATTGCAGTGCCTAAATTTAATGTTTGAGGTGGAGGCACAAAATTCTTCCTATCCCCCTCCATGCCTGGAAACAGGGAAGGTTAAGTAAGGATCAGGGTCTCTCAGCACAACTGCATTCTTATTTCCACCAAGCCTGTTTTTCCTTTCACAGGAAGGATGCATTGACAAAATTATAACCACACAGACACATTTATGAGAATCAACAAGGAGGCATTTCCTCCCTTTGCCTTGGTGTCCTTACTCTTTCCAGGGGATTAACACACACCCCCAGACAGACTGCATGGTCAGTTCACTCACACACTCAGTTCAGCAGCCACCAGATTGCCCCCCAGCACTGGCTTCAGGTTTGCTGTCTCTTCATTTTATGACTCTCCTTCTTTTCTTGGCTTCTTTGTGCTTTATGAAAACAATATGCAAATTCCTTCAAATCTATGTCCCAGTTCTATCTAAATTCATCAGCAGGCTTTATTCTGTTAGTTTGTTTTTCCCTCCTGGAGAATGGCCTCATCATACCCCTCATTCATGAAACAGATCTCATCTCCAGACCCAGAATGTCTTCACAAACAGCAACATGTCCTGTCTCCTGCAGAGCTCAAACATCAGGAGCTTTCTCAGGGAGGTTTTAGAGTGGAGCTGCCCAACTCACCCCACTCCTGCTGTGTTCTTGAGCCCTCACATTTTTCTGGACTGTGGCTATGCACATGCTTAGCCACTTACGTGTGAGGGAGGTGTTTGGTGGCATGTGTGTAAGCTGATTTCCAGGTAGCTTTTACAGGCAGAAAACATCACCACTGGGAAAGGGGGAAATGAGAGGCTGACACAGTTAAAGCAGTTCCCAAAGTGGTCTGGAGAATCTGTGAGTTACATAAATGAACTGACCTGATCATTTGGCACTTAGAGAGCCGTGGACTCAAACTTCTCTGAAAACCAGTAATAGCAGATGTTAGTTTTTATAAGAACCTTGAAACCACTACCTACAACCAATGTAAATCCTGTGAACTGAAGAAGTGATGGAATATTTTGAAACATTTGGGTATCTTGTGCATCTTCTAACTCTTTTATCCTGTATCTAGCAGAGTGCAGCTGATACCCTATCTACTCTCAACAGGCAAAAGTTTGCAGCACCTTTTTGTTGACTTCTACAGGAAGAGATGGCAATCTGAGCCTGTCTACATCCATCAGCTGCTCTGACCAACTGCATCTTCCCACACTGCATCTACAAGAAAAGTTGCCCAAAAAGTAAATTCAGCACATCTGAGAAATTAAAAGACCCTCACATCTAAATGCTACTGGATGTTGGTACAACCTTTGGCTGGGATATGTTCCATGAATTCAAGTATCTGAACTCCACTCCTGACTTTACTACAGATCTTCATAACCTTGAGTAAGTAATTTTGCTTTTCTTTTTCTGCTCTCCTGGTTTGTTTTTCAGGTGAGAGATCCCTTGGGAATGGCCATGTCTCACACAATGTGCTGAGATAGCAGAGCCCTAAGATGTAGGACTGCAGACTTGACTGGGCAGTACACTTGATTAACAAAGGAAATAGCTGCAAGGAAATGTTTCCTATCAGGACTTACTTATCAATTAAATTTTTATTACACATGCTTTTTGCATAAGAATTGTCTTTTTCACTTGAAACTAGACATAGGAATAAATGTTCTGAAGCTCAAGAGATTTGGATTGATTTGTCATTAACATCCATAGGGACATATTGCAAGGTCTGGTTCCTGTGCTGCCTATCATCTTCTGGCTGCTGTCCATGTACAACAGATGGACTGGACTCCCTTGAGACTCACAGCTACCTATCAGGCCCTGATATAGCTGTGGAAATTGTTCTTGATCCTCTAGCATAGCTCTGCCTCTTGTTTTCTAATGTCTTCTGAGAGAACATCATCCCTGCATGTCCCCTTTCTGCAGTGATCTGACAACTCAGAGTAGCAGTCCATGTCCCACCTCCTGTTTGCAGAGACTTTGCTCCGAGGTCAGTGCTCTGTCTGGCAATTTGTTCCCATCAATGCTTTTTTGTTTACTGCCTAGGAAAAGTGTCTCTGGCAAACCCATAGTATTTCATGAAAATCCAGGGAGCATTAGTCAGAAAAGTGCACAATGTTAAGCAAATTATTGGGAGTATGTTCATCTCTCCCAAATGCACTGTAATATTTTCTTACTGTGACTTACACATTGCAACTGTGGCTCATAGAACAGGTTCACACATATTTTAAGGCATATCCTCTTCTAGGTCACTGCAGGTGACTTCTGAAGTTCCTAAGAGAGAAAGAAATTGGATTTCAAGGAAACTTTTTGAAGGTACCTGAGTGATCTAAAAGGCCTCCTGTGGATTACCATCCTGACACCAGAAACTGCAGGTTCATGGCATCGTGCTCTCTATGAAGATAAATTAGTTGCAGCCTGGCCAGAAACAAGCAAACCTTTGCAGTTCAATAGAGGAATCAATGCATAGGAGCAACCAACATAAAAGAATGAAACTCTTGTTCAAACAAGATCATTCATTTCACAGATAGGGCAAAGTGCTTGTGCTTTAAAGGACTTTCCATTGTATATCACCTCCAGGAGCCCAGGTGGTGAGCAGCTTCCAATACTGCCCCAGCAGTGACTTTGAAGGTGACTGCTCTTTCTTCCTTTTTCTTTCTATGAGGATCCCAGTGACCTTTAGAATTTTAGTATAAAAATTAGATCTTTTTCCAAGATGTAGCCTATAAGAGCTTTCATCTGCTCATAAGGAACACTTACAAAAAACTAAAATAATTAGCACATCACTGGGACTTATTAAAACCATGAGCATTAACCACAAACATACACAAACTGTAGAGCTCGCCTGCAGAAGCAGGTGGTGTTATCTCACTGAGCTAGTCCCTTAGAGATACCCACATATATCCCCAAACCTGTACTGTGCTTCAACAAGGGGAGAGCAATAACCATTTTTGGTTATGTGCTTTGGTTATTTTTATTATTGCATTATCTCTGAGGTGTGTGGAGCATAAGCAGCTACATTAAGCAGTTACCTGCACGTGGGCCAGTAGGGCAGCAGCTTTGATGAAACCCTGAATTAATGATGTGGAATCACATCTCTGCAAAAGACTCTTTGATCATACACAAGCAAAGGAGTGACCATTTCACGTTCTTTCCTGCAGCTGGTAAATGAGGAAAACCCTTGCTTACATCCTCAGGGACATTGTTAACTAAAAATAGGAAAGCTGCAACAGCAACATCGCTGCAGGGTGTGTGTAATCTGCTTAAGCACTGCATGGGGGTTGGCTCTGACTCCAAAAAAGTCCTCTTGACATAACCTACAGATACTTTAAGACCAGTGGCCACGTTCTTGAAAGGATTATAAACCATTGCTGCTACAGCCCAGCATTTACCTCAGCCACACGGGAAATCTTTTTTAACTGTTTGAAGATTAGGAAAGAATTAGGAGCAACTCAGCTGACACATCCAGAGCTTGTGGAAACTGGAGTCAAATGGATCCAGGACAGCAAGGAGAGCCCCCAGCAGGGTTCTGAGGCACTCACTGCTGTGCTCTCAGTGCACCCACGGTCCAGCAGCTCCCTTCAGAGTCACCCAACACCACAGGAGTGCAGCTCTTTATCCTCACCCCTGCCTTTCCTGCACATGTTGCTGTGGCTTCTGAGTCCAGTTTAGTTCTGTCTCACCCCACCAGGATATCTCACATGTCTGGGGTCCATCTCCCTGAGCCAGTTTCAGCCATGCCCATGGCACACACAGATCCATCAGCTCAGCAAGCAGGGAAACACCCAGGCCTGGCTCACCACAGCCCTTGTTAGGAGACAAAAATGTGCACAAGTGATTAGGAGATACTTTACCTCCCTCTCTGGGGTCCCCATTCTCCTCCCAAATCCCCTCAGTGCACATCTTCTGCCATCTAACATCAAAAGCAGTACTTTTGTGTCCTGCTGATGGCAGCTGAAGGTATCCTGCAAGAGCTCTTCCCTCTGTCTGACTGAAAGGCTGCACTTGCCCAGCACCTTGGAACAAGTCAAAAACCATTACCTCAGTACCAGTGCAATTACACCTGCATGAAATGAGAGCTGGAGGAGCTGAGAGTGAAGTGGTTCTATTCCAGGGAACAGCCTTCAGCAGCTTTTCCACCCAGGGATGTTCTGCACAGAAAATTGCCCAGTGGCCCCAGAGACTGGAAACTCTATTTTTGCCTTACTGCATAGAAGAGAAGAATATCATAAGTCTGAACTATTAAAGCAAGCAAAGCCATAAATTGTTCAATTAACATGAAGCAATCAAGGTGAGAGTTCTCTGCAAAAAAGTACTGAGGCCCAGCTTGAGATAGCAAGGATATGATGAACTGAAGGTATGTGATCCATTTGGAAGAAAAGCAAAGCATGGAGTGACTTCCCAGAGGGTGAGAAAGACATTTTCCTCAGGTTCCAGAGCTAAATACAATACATAGGATTGTTTAGTTCAGTCTTTAACAACACTTCTGGATAGATGAAGCCTTAGTACCTACATTCTTGGGAAAAAAAGGTTTCGCTGCACTCTAGATCTTAAAAAATTATTCTACTTCAGATTCTTAAAACTCCAGTTGAATTTCAGACATTTGAAGAGTTGACTAAAATCATATTGATGCACTTTCAGGTTGAGAACAAAGGCTCAGTTACAAAGAAAAATGCTGCAGCAAAATTGACTTGATGTCTTTTCTTGTAAAGCTACTTTTAATGTAATAAACAGTAACATCATTAATGCATTTTACACCATTGAGAACCACAGAGATAAACTGTGCCAGGGTGATATAAAATCCCAGATTTCTGCAAAGGCAAAACAATTAATATCATCAGTTATTCTACAGAAATACACAAGAATTCCAAATGTGAGAGCAATGAATACCTGTAAACAGCTTCCTTACTCTTTTCTGCTTTTTAAGGTAAAACAATGATAAGAGATGGTTCATTACTTGCAGCATTCCCAAAATGTGCATCCACATTTCTCCAAAGAAGGTGGATGGGGAATGGAAAGAAGACCAGAGATGCAGATGGGAAAGTGTTCCCACTGTTGTTCTCTACAGCTTTCTTGAGCTGCTTGTGCCTGAGACATGAACAGCAGATCTGGCAGCTGCCCAAACACTCACCTGAGCCCAGGTACAGCCTCACAAGGTGTTCCAGCAAAGGAAACCCTGAGTTTGAACTGTTCCCAAATCCTGTTCCCCCTCCCACTGCCACAGCCAGCAATAATGCCTCAGTCACAGAGCACTTCTTCGTTATACACCTGGCTGCCTCCGGAGGGGAGGTGCAGATATTCACCTGCGTGCCCAGACTTCAAAAAAAGGGTATAAATTTCCATTTTAGCCCTAAAGAGACAACAATTTCCTTGAACTACTGAATGCTTCAGTGGCTTCACTTGAAATCCTGAGCATTCAGCAGCATTCCTCTTCCCAGGGTCATGCAAAGTTTATCTTTCCAAATCACTCAGTGCATCTGTAATCAAGCTGTATCTTGGCTGTAGTCCTTAGGTTTACATCTTACTGTCTGTCACTTCCTTCACAGGTTTACAGGAGGTCAGAGCCCCCTGTCCTTCACATCTTCTCTCACTAAAAACATATCCAGTTAAAGCCAAAAGACAACTGATGGAGCTTCTCACGCATGACTAGAAGATTTAAGATAATTTGCATAGCAGAATGTTTTCCATAGCATTTTTTTTTCAGCTGCCAAGTAGTTACTCATGCAAATTAGCTGTCTCATAAGTAAAAGCCCTTCAAGGGATGCACTCAGTACCCCTCCAGATCATTATATTTAAAGTTATGATATTTCTGATTTAATTCAGTTCTCACTGTGAAAGATACTAGGTTAATCAAAATATGAGGGAGCCCACCATCCATTTTTAATTAATAAATTACAAGTTATTGTGTAATCAGTAAGATTTCATCAAGGTTAAAATGTAGTGTTCATCCCATGATCCATGAGCACAATTTTCAGCTGAGGATCATGCAACACTGCCAGAAGATGAAGAATGTAATTCCTAGCAGAAATGTGACTTTCCCTGCAGCGCTGTAGTAAGGTGGCCTTGAGCTCACACAAAGCTTTCAAACAGTAACATTGCACTGTTTCAGAAAGTATTTAAAAGTGTTTAAACATCTTTCAGTCCCATTAATAAAAGGAGTGTCTTCTAAACATATCCATAAATCTAAATACAGACATCAATTTTTCCCTGACTAGATGATTTAATTAAACATTTATTTTTCTGAGCAGGGGTCTGAGCACCTCAGGAAAGCAGCAGCACAGGCAGTAGCACCCAGAGCCACCCACTGTGCAGACCTGCTTTTTGGCCATATCCTGGTCCAGCCCAAACCTTTGCATAATCCTGGAAATGCCTCCTCAGAACCTTGTTTTGTTTACCTCAGCCTCCTCATCAGCCTGAAGACAGCTGCTGCTTTCTGTAAAGTGAATGACATATCTGTAGGCTGGAGACTGATGTTTATATTGCCTTCAGTGACTCACAGCAAAAATTAAACATTCTGTCTTACAGTGGCTTCATCTCTTTGACTCCCAATGTCAAGACAGGGCTCTGCATCAACCATTCACTGCAGCATCTCCTCAGGTTCAAGGATGGCTCTGGAGAGGTCTGAAGTGACTGTATTTCTTTAAAGATAACTCCTAGGTGAGGAAAAGCTCACCATTAGTCCTGCTGAAAGTCTGAGACTGTGATCTTCACACAGGACAACAAGCAGAATGGTCTGCAGGATGATCAGTTCTGCTGAATAACTGGGTCTTGTTGTGACTCCATTTTAGATAACCAAAATTCTTGTTCAGTAGGAGAGCTGGAACCCTGACACTCATAATGTGACAAAGCACCCTCGTGGAGCATCCTCACAGCACTGGCTGAGCCCAGCAGAGCAAGCTCTCCACCACAGAATGATGTACTCCAAGAATCAGCCTTAAAAAAAGAAATTTGCATAGAACTCCCATTCACTACAAAAAGTGTTCACACATACTAAGTACATTTATGGATTGTGCTGAAGAAAAGAAAAATTCTTACATTTAAAAAAAGAAAAATTAAAACTGAGTTTGAAAAATTTGAATTGCTTTGAAAAGCAAATCAAGTTCTGGGTCCTGATATTGTAGGATATTTAAAAATTAAAGCCAACAGATAAATATTGCTATTTATTTCAGTCATGGACTAAAATCTCTCTGATGTCTGGGGGAACTTAAAACTCACCAAACTCTTTTGAAATAAACACTGATACTTTTCCCCCAGGTTCAAAGAAATTGGAGAATGATAGCAATTCTGTATTCAAATCAGCCCATGAGGATTAGGCAAAGGTAGCTATTATCTCTGCAAAGCATGTGCATAGCAATGAACATTTAAAGAGAAAATCTTCCATTTCAGTAAAATTTTATGAGAACACGAAAAACAGTAAAACCTTTATCTCAGACACCTTATGCAACATCCTCCTCCTAGCAGCACTTTTCTCTCTGCTGGGTTTTACAATATTCTTATCCAAGAAACTATTCTTTCCAAAATGCTAAATTTGCAGAGGTACATTCTCATTTCACTGTGTTTTAAAAAACAATAATTCTGTTTGAGAGATGTCAATGCTTTTTGATTCTTGAAGTGTAGATAAGGTAAGATTCAGCATGTTTTATTGGCTCAGTTTTAAAAGTCTTGAAAATCAACAATTCTCACTGATTACAGCTTGGTTTGGGAAAATGAGATTTTTATTTAAGGCAATAGCTAATTCTCCAGCTACTTTGCAGTCTAATATTGGGATTTAGCTCTGACAGTGACCATGGATCTTTATTATTAGGAAGTTATTTAGACAATATGGATTGTTCTTAAGCTAAATCCTGTGCTAAGTGCCAAGAACAAGTCTAATTAATTTGTAAATATAAACAAACCCATACTGCCACAGCTCCCAGGAGCTCCCAGGACAGTATCATGCATTGCTTCCATGTCTCAGCACTGGGAAAAGTACTCTGTCACCTGTGACTGCAAACATAACCTTGAAAATGCCCCATATCAGAGCAATAAATGGGTTTAAACCCAGAAAACAGCTTTTATTTCTAAATTTGGAATTTTTTCAGTCAGTTCCATAACTCCAGTGTCTCACTTAGAACAGGTCAAAAGTTTTAAAGCAAAAGTTTCTCTCCAAACAGAACAGTTTTAAAAAAGCCTGGAGACAGCACTCAGTGCCAGGGTTTAGTTGATGAGGTATTAGGTCATAAGTTGGACTTGATGATCTCAAAGGTCTTTTCCAACCTAGTTCATTCTGTGATTCTGTGATTCTGTTACATTAAGAGTTCCTGTATCACACTTGACATTTTCCATATTCCAATTCTGAAAAAACCTTAGCATCAATTCAGTAAAAAAATTACTGAAATATAATCAAATTTCCTTTAATTTAAAACAAAGTGGGAATTTTCCAAATCTGGAACTTCCAAAGAGTTTCCCTGTGGCCCAAAGTGAGGTTTGCACTTCTTAGCTCACCCCCCAATAACACCAGCACACAAATACCTCTCCAGCAGCCCTGCAGACAAGCTCAGCAGTGAGTCCCCTTGTGCTCACCTGTACTTACCAGCTCCTCTGATGCTGACAGAATGGACAGCCCTGCAAACCCTCCATGAAAAACGACATCGAATTATGGACACATGAGAAAAGCTTAGTTTTTTTACTGTTAAAACTTAACCTGTTCCTTCTTTTACATTGATTTTTCCATTTTCCCTAGGTAAAGTGATAAATCTTGGCTGCCCGACAGCATGAAGAGCAAATAAAAACCCATTTGATCTACTCTGATATGGATCTGCTTGTTAGAGTACCTTTGGAGAATGTTTATTTCTCTGGAAATATAAACATACTTGAGAACACGTTTTTCTGAAGAAGGTCTGCTGAAAGGTAAAAATCCTGACATTTCTTCATTCCCTGGATTCTCTATCACATACCCCAAGAGTGCAGATTACCATTGGCCACATCCTGGTGTTAGCAATTACAGGCATGGGATGGGTCTGAGTGGGTTTGATTGCTCTAAAACAGATTTCCCTATCAGCAATTAAAGTCAGGATTAAAATTTTTAATCCTCTCCTGGAAACTGCCTTTTTTGGGTTCTGCTTTCCTAAAGCAAAAGAGAATATTCCTAAACTGTCCTTCCCTTTCCTACAGCAAGGGATTGCTTCTTTTTTGAGGAATTTCTTTTTAAGTTCAAAGGTAAATTGTCATGGAAATGGTACCTGCAGGAGGTTGCTCTGAGCTGGACCCTCCTGCTGCCAGCTCTAAAGATTCCCCACAGGATTTACTGAAGGATGATAAATGTTAGCTCTCTCCAGACAGGATGCAAATGCTACACAGAAGTTCTGCAAGGAAACTGTGGAAATTGATTTCCCCTTTACAAAAAAGGTTAATTACAGAGCCTTGGGAACGTGTTTGTTATTTACTACAAGCAGTAAAGAGCCCACCTTTGACTTGGGTAGCACTTTAGCCCAGAGATTAAGCTTCCTACTATTCCAATTTTGCAGCTGAATAAACTTTGATGTGGAGAGGGGACAGGGCCATCCCACCTGCTCCTGGTGACCTGCTTGAGGAAGGTGGTGTCCCCAGCACCCATCCTGCCCACCATTCCTGATGAATGCACACAAGGGGATGCAGCCAGCCCAAGGAATGGAGCCAGCTGAGGGCACAGCTCACTGTGACCTGGAAATCAGTGGCAATGAGCACAGCTTGTCCCTGGCTGAACCACTTGGGCACGAAGGATCATCCCTGGTGCCAAACACAGCCTTGGCTTTTGCCAGAGCTTGTAGGGCTGGCTTGGTAGCACTGCAGCATTCCCAAAGGCAGGCAGAGCCCTCTGGCATGCACCCTGCAGACTTCGGGGACCAGGTTTTGGGCCAGCTGAGCAGGCTGGCAGGAGGCACTTGAATCATTCAGCCAGCTGCTTCGACCCAACACCGCCCTTCTCTTTCTCCCTGCTTTGTGCTCACATTGTTTCTCAGCATGGCTGAGTTTCATGGGGAGAAGATTTGATTTGTTTGGATTTGTTCTTTCTCACAACAGTCTTTATGAGCTGTGGAATACAACACTTTCCTTTGTGGCTGTGCTGACACCCATGGACAGGAATGCTGAGGGCAGATGGGCTGCGGGGACCTCAGCAGCCTGAGCTGCTGTTCTGGGGAGGGAAGGGTGAGCAGTCCTGCCTCCACTGCTGCAGCGCTGGGGGCAGCTGATGTTTCTATCCCTGGAAAGGTGAATTGCCTCCTAACAGGAGCGTTAGGGAGTGGGCAGCACTGCAGAGCCCAGCCCAGCTCTGAGTGACCCAGCCCCGCTGCCCCGAGGAACCGCTGCACAGCTTTGGTCCCTCTTGCCCTGCCACTGCAAGGATGAAACCTCACGCCAACAAAATCAATTCATTCCTTTGATGAAGCCAATAACCAGAAGAGAAAAATGGGAGGAAAAACAAACCTGACCTTATGACATTTGTGACACACTGACGAGAACACAAAATGGCAAGAGGCCTTATTTTTAAAGGCCATCATCCTGCTGCTGTCGGACCACGCTTGGGTCAGCAGTAACCCACAGCAGCTCCCTGCATCAGCTGGCTCTTCCATGGCAGAAAGCTGCCTCCACAACATGCCCTCAGACATAAAAGCTGGGCTACCACCCAAAATCACTGCAACAGGCCTCTGTTTTAAGGTCTCTCTCAGGGAAACTAAAGTCTGTGGGTAAAAAAAAAAAAAAATCCAGTATTTATTTTATATCTATGTGCTTAAATTTAGCCATGACTGATTCTGCAGAGAAAGTCCAGATCTGTCCAGGAGAAAAACAGAAGGCAGAACCAAGATGCCAATAAACAGCCAAGGTGTAAATAGGACTTACACACTGACAGAAATGTGGAAAGAGTCAAAAAAACTTTTATAAGAGTAGTTTCATGGTCTTACATTGCAAATGAACAGTTATAAGGAAACTAGTGGGTTTTTAGGCTCTCCTGGTTAAGGATATATTTTTAAGACTTCAGATTAATGAGACCTAGTGCACTCACTTAAAGCAGGAAAAATTCTTCTTTAATTACTCAAAAGAAAAACCCAATAATTAATAGCCACCAGAAATAATAAATCAGCCAGTGCAATCTCATTTTCATTACCCTTATAAGCTCAAGAGATTGGTAGATCAAACCCAATTTCATTCTTCCAGAAATAAATACACTATTATTTTTAGCTCATTTCCCAAGACTGTGCAGTCACTGTGCTTGGGCTGCCTGCCTGTTTGTCCACTCTGATAAGTTTGGAGTCTGCTGGCCAAGTTCAACTTGAATTAATGACAACACAGTAGTCTCAGAGATGTTATTGTCAGACCTGTTTTGTGGCCAATCTCTGGCCAGGAAGGACTCAAACAAATGCCCCTGCTTTGGCAGGCAGAAGCAACGTGGTGTGAAACCTCCTTACCTGATTGCACAGGAATGGGTGGGCACAGGGGGAGAGAGGGGGAATACAGAACCACACATGAGGATACAGACAGGTCATAGAGGCACTGCAGGGAAAGCCCACACAGCCACCAAATAGCCAGTAAATATATCTGTGATTTCAAATAGAATCACTTACTGTCATACCATACTTATTTATCCTCAAAAAATCAGATTATTTTAATACTAAAAATATTCCATTACCTATGCGGCCAAAAATATGTTAGAAAATTTCCTGACACTGACCCAAAATTCCCACAAACTGGGGGGGGATAATCCTTAGCAAGCTGATGAGCAGGTTATGTTCTGTGAAGGAAATTCCTAACCTGTTGCTTACAACCTATTTCATGTTACTGCTAAAATATTTACTGAACGGATATGATGCAATGTCTCCTTCTCTTTGCAAAATTCTAAGACCAAAAATAGGTTATGACTTAAAAATAACATGCACCACGCTGGAAATTGATGAAATACTCTCTGACCAAGACCCAGTAACCAAGTCACGAGCTGTCTGTTTTTAGGAATGGATTATGTTTTTTCCTGGGCATTGGCAATGACTACTTTCTTTATGTATCAGTTCTGTAACGTGACCAGCCATTTACTAAATGAGATGTTTGGCACACAACCTTGTGACAGTGTTTATGGCAAACACTGCAAAGTTAACGACCAGCATTACCCAGAGGCTGGGCTGGAGCACCAAGGTGTGCCTTAGGTAAACACCAAACTTCTCCCAGGTGCCTCTTTAGCTGAAGTGACCCAGCAAAAGGGGATGACAAAGTGGATCACAGCCACAGGAGCCACATGCTCCTACAGTCCCATCCATGTTCTCCCTGGTCAGAGCACTTGTGGTTGAGAGTGCTGGACTTGTACCAGAGAGAAAAATCTTTGATCAGCAGGAAGGAGTGAGCAGAACCCACAGAACATCTCAAACCCATGCATTTAGGGCAAAGACAGCACCCACCTTGAGGGGTGAAATTTTTTTCTTTGCATACACTCCAAAGAAACAAATGAGGAGCAGGAGCAATGGAGCAGCCCAAACCAACTCACAGCACAGTTGCTTGGCTCTTACCATTCAGCAGTTGAACAGAAGTGGTAGTGAAAGGGTATAAAAGGCCCTAACCACCAGGAAAACTTAACAATCCCAGCATCAAGGTGATTCCCAGTCTGGAATGGGAACGGGGAGGAATGGTCTGGGGAGGGACCATGCTGAGGACAGTGGCTGGCTGGATTTCCTCTGTCTTGGCTTACCACCAGGGAATGGAAAGCCCCTGTGAACATGGAGTGAGAAACTGCAAGAAGAAAGAAGAAAATCAGTATTTACAAACTCACAGGGAAATTTTCCATGAGGACCTGTTACATTTCTGCTCAAAGCCTGCTGCACTACACAATGGCCTTTTATGTTTGCTTTTTTTTTCCTTCATTATTTCTGACATTGACCATTATCACATCCTGCTTTCTGTAGTAATTACAGCAGACAAGAGAGATGAGCCTCAAACATCAATGGATGCAAGTAACACTTGACTTTATGGTGCTCCAAATCAATTCTCTGTAGTGTGGGCTTATCTTGAGCAAAACAAAAGAAATCTGTGAGAAAATAAATGCAGCAGAGAGTGAAACACAGGTTGGTAAGCACTGCAGATGAGGTCCCTGGTAGTCTTTTGAGGAGGATGCAACACTTAAGGGTGCAGATACCTGAACTCTTGCTGAATGCACTGGACAGTGTAAGCTCAGAGTGTGGTTCTCAGCCTAGACCCAGTATGATCAATCCCACAGTAGCTTAAATATATGCCAAAGGGATTACCTGGACAACATGATGTTTCATGTGGTGCCAGCTCACCTTCAAACACGTGGCAAAATGTGGGCAATGAATTCCAGGATGCCAGCACAACATCCTGAATGACACCACAGCGCTGAGCAGCTCTAGCTCTGTCAGTGTCACATGCTGTGACAAATTCAGACTCACCTCTTTTTGCCTTAAGGAGCATTCAACAAGTAAACAGCAACCTGCTGAGATGCTCTAAACCATCCTAGCCAGGACTAAGATGGGGGTGTGAGAAGTCCTCCTTACTCCAGGTTTTGGGATTTCTCAGACCTTTACTAGCTTTGTTATCAGAGACGTGGACACATGTGACAAAGCTGGGGACCAGGAGCTCAGCAAGTGGCACTGTGCTGAGGGAAGTGCTCCTGGCTCTTGGTTCTCCTCTTCAGCACCCGAATCTACAACTTGCAGTTCAAGGCTCCAGATGTTCAAATCTAATGATTTCACTAGTGACTCACCAGCAAACAAGCATTTTCTGCACTCTATAGTCCAGCAGGATATATATACTTTTCAAAAAGTAAAAACTTATCTTTCCTTGACACGAGGGAGTTATACAATTGCTTAAAAGTAAGTAGATAAACTCTAAAATTATGTCTTTTTTGCAATTGCTGGTTACTCTAGACTGATGTACAATGCCTTTACCAGCTGATTGCAAGTAAGATCTTGTCTAAATTGAGAGGAAGATGCATAAACATTTGCCAGAAAAAATGCTTTTTGATTTCCCTTAAAACTCTTATTTATCAATATTTTAGTCCATGTTTAGCTTTATTCCACATAATCTTCATTAACTTTTGCCACTAACAGTTCATTAACTTTTACTACTAACATTACTGCTCACCAAAGTCTAAAGCAAAAGATGAACCAGGGGATGGAAAACACTTGTACATTTTTATCCCTTATGCAGCATGCATAAAAGGAATGTGGTTTCTGTTTCTCTGCCTCCCTGGGGGATTCACTGCTCCAAAGAACCCCACCACCTTAAAATACCTTATTCCTTATCTTTCTTATCTGCCTGTAACTCTGAGATTAAAAGCAACAGACTTTTGCAGGACAGCCAAACTTCAAACTGACCTGGTGAAGGGGACAAACTCCTCTGCAGCACTTCTGCTACCCAAGGGAGAGATTTTGACTGCATCCTCACCAGCAAAACCTTGGAACAATTTCAGTGTAGCAGAGCTGTTATAAATTTATGAGAGCTCAGGAGAGCTCAGCAGAGCTCAGCGAGGGGCCTGTCTCAAATGGCAGTTTCACACAGCATCCATGGATCGCTTCTTAACAGGCCAGCTCCTAAAGTCTGTGAACGAGAGCACACTGCCACTGCCCCCTCAGAGGCAGTGATTCCTTCTGCCTGCTGCCACTCCCCAGAAATGCAAGAATTCCATGTACCAGAGACAACAGCTCCACCTGGCAAAGTGGGAAGGTAACAGGGGGGGTACAAATTAGACTCAACAGCACTGGAAGTGCTTCAGCATCTACTTGCAGCAAGTCCTACGAGGATACTTGTAAATGGTTTGGAGTTATTTTAGTAGGAATGATCTAACAGTCAAATTGGTTTTGCACAGATCATTGTTATAATGGGTAGCATGAAATGGAGGGAGAATTGTGCTTCCTCCTGAGCCTCCTGTGTTAAAGTAATTTCATCAGGATAATCATTGCCTGGGAGTACCCAGCCCTGTGAAGACCTTTCTTTTCATGCATTAGTGAATTATGTTTTAATTCCTCATTATCAGAGATGGAAATACTGTGCAGAAAACCCATCACACGTAGATAATTTGGGACCATGCACCTATCTTTGCCAGCTGCCTCCTCCAAGGAGCTGCCGTGCTCCACACTGTCCTCACACACCTCAGCAGCACCTCAATTAACAATTCTGTTTATCATTACCTGGACTTAATTTATTCTCGATCTTTGACTCCTTAATACAGAAAAATGCAATAATAAAGTGCCAGCCAGGGGGCTGGCTTTCCATAGATCACTCAGAATGTTTTTCTATTCCAGATTTGAAGCCTTTAAAGACACTCCTACTCCACTGCTTATTGAGTCCTGTGGAGGTTTCTTATCTCATCTGCTTCTCCTTGTCTCATTCTGTTAGAGACTCTCCCTGTTGGATAAAGTCATCAGGTCTTTGAATAAAGAGAAACAATTTCTTTCACTTGATTAACTGCATGACTTAATGCCATCATCTCCATTAGGGGACAGGAGCATGAGACAGGCTATCAGGGAATCAAAGTCAGTCACAGCAACACAAACCTCTGCAGCAGCACCATGAGGTTTGAATAATCAATTGCACATTCCCAGGGAGTTTGTCTCCAATAATAACAATATTTCTTGCAGCTTCCAAAGGTATTGTGCTGCACAGGAGATTGACAGTAAAAACAAAACTCCTACAGCATCACTTCTTAGGTCATTTGCAAAAGATTGACATGAGTAAGGTGCAAATTTGGGGCAACTCAGATAAGAGAATATGATATTATGAGAAAGATGTCTGTAAGTAACTGCAAGTATTAAAATGAAATAAATTAGCTTTGGCTCTATCTGGGTGCCACTGGTCAGGAGAGCAGCTATGGCAGAGTGAACTCTCAGCTGCCTGAAGGCTGAGAGAGTGCTGCCCAGGTTTTCATTGACTAATAACTCAGTAAGTGCTTCTCAGTAAGTGTGAGCTCTAAGGCAGTGCTAACCTGCTCAGTGGTTGATGAGCATTCGAAAGAGAGCTGCCAACTGCACCAGGTGAGTGTTTTCAAACCCCAGGGAGGCACACAGTTCTGCCAGTGGAGGCACCACAGCTCCTGTTGGACGTGGCACACAAACCCTGAGCTTTCCTGGAGCCCAAGGACAGCCAGTGCAGCCCCAGTGCAGCCCCAGTCCCTCCTGCCTTAGCCATGAGTCCCTGTGCCTCCAGCCCATGAACTGCTGGGCTGCAGGGAGGGTTGGAACTTTTGCTGGGGAGGAGACAAAGTGTAGGGTGCTGGCCAAGTCAGATAAGGCTTTTGCTTTTAAACCAAGCAGTTAGGTTCAGTCTCTGATACACACAAGCTATTTTTGTCTGATGGGATTCATCAGTCAATTCTGGTACATCAGTATCCACGTCAAAACTGCCACATGTGGTAGATGTCTCAGGAAAAATAACTGGGGCTGATAAAGACTCATAAGGCAAACTAGGACTTCAGAGAAGCTCTGGAAATTTGGAGCCCAGGCCAAGAACCCAACTTGGTAAGTTCCTGTCTGAAATTAAAACCTTTGCACCACCTCAGTCCCAGAAGTTTCCCAGAATAAACATCACTACAGCTACCAAGAACATGGAGTGAACTGCAAAATGATTAAACTCATCATGTGCCAAGGGAAACCTGACTGATTGCTGTAATGCTGATTAGTTGCTCCCCCTGCTCTGGAGAGCATTAGCATGAGAGAGAAGACACCTTTGATGGGCACTGAAATATCAAGGTTATCTCTTTGGCAGTGTGGCTGAGGTTATTGTCCCAGGAAAGGCTTGTTTCATCTCATTATCACAACCTCTTCCCCTCCTGTTGCCCATACCTCTGTGAGGGTGAGGCATGGCCACCCCAAGCAAGAAACTAGTCCAGTCTTGGGCATTTCCAAGCAACCACAATTCTTCCTGCCTGCTGAGGACACTGCTCTCACACAGCTAGATACAATACAGTAACTTACTCCACTCTGCAGCAGCTGCTTGCCAGAGATTAGGACTTTCAGCATTTTTTTTTAACTAAAGAATTTACATCTTCAATTCCCAGTCAATTCTCA
This sequence comes from Promerops cafer, assembly GCA_013398275.1. NCBI lineage: Eukaryota > Metazoa > Chordata > Aves > Passeriformes > Nectariniidae > Promerops > Promerops cafer. Next base: position 583,258 of record VZSE01006884.1, read on the forward strand.
GCCCTGCTGCAGTTCAGCCATCTCACAGGAGCACATCAAACCTCATGTTTGGGAAATTCGCATATATATATATATATATATATATATATATATATGTA
>VZSE01006884.1:583374-629757 GCA_013398275.1 Promerops cafer
TGTGTGTGTGTGTGTGTGTGTGTGTGTGTGTCTAAGTTCCCAAGTAAGATATATTAATTATCTGAGGCCCAGCCTCCAGGCCTTTTTCAAAGCTGCTCAGCTCCAGCCATGGCATGCTGCAGGAGGAAGCAATAGGTCTCATACCCAAGTAGATTAACTCTCCAGAGCTTTTCTAATTAGAGACACCAGCTCCTTGCCAAGGAGATGTGCTTGCTGCAGCTTATTTTAGCTCTGCAGTTCTGACAAACCAGACACTTTTCTTCTTATGATCTTGTGTAATTAGAAGACAAACTTTTTCTGAATAATGAATGCTCAGAGGCACCAGTGTTCATGATGGAGTGTACATTCATGATAAAAACAGATCTACAAAATGATAGCTTAACTGTAACAGAATTTGCCCCTGTAAATCCCAGAAGCAGTGAATGGTCAAGATTGGCAGGAATCCCCACTCCAGCCCCTGCTCATGCTGGAGCCAGCCTCAACACCAGGTCAGGTTGCTCAGGGCTGTGTCCAGTGAAGCTCTGAGTGTTTCCAAGGGCTGAGGTCTCCCTGCCTCGCTGGGTCCCCATGGCAATGCCTGACCACACTCACAGACAGAACAATTTTCCTATCTAACCACAACTCCACTTGCTGCAAACAGCTCATCATTGCCCTTTGCTACGCAGCTCAGAAGAGAGTCCATCTCTAGTCTCTGCAATTTCTCACTGGATTACATTATATTTATTATTTGAATTGATCTTTGGTGCTCTCCACAATTCAAGCTTTAAAAAACCAGGCCATATTTAGTTGTGAGAATTACTGGGTAGAAACAGGAGAGATGCTCTTCTACATGAGTGACTCTGGAGTGTGAGGGTCCTTTCTGCAGGGAAACAAGGTGAACTAGGACCAGCCCTAGCAAAAACTCCTGCTAGGCAAAGGAATGTACATTTTCCAACTTACCTTTCCTTTCTGCTTTACTCTGAGGGGTGTTTGATAGAGCTCCCCAGGAGCAGAAGCACAGCTCCTGTCACCACAGAGCTCCAGAAATTCAGTGCCTCATCCAGACAGAGATGAGAATTAACTTGTTTTCCTAACTCCTTTTGAGCTTCTTCCTTGTACTGGGACAGAATTCACAGAAGTTTCTAGTCCTTTGTTCTTCCCCATAACAAAGGGGTTAAGAAAAACTAGGTCAAAAAACCATTTTTCTTCCTCTTCCATCCGCTGTGAGCAGCTCCAGGCTCCCTGATGTGCAGCATGAGCAAATAGCACCTTCAATGGAGGGCTGAGGAGCCAGCAGATGGAGGTTAGGGGTGCACTGGCCTCTCAAAGGAGCAGTCCAAGAGCAGGACAAAGCCAACACTTAGGTGTTGTGCAGAATCCCAGCACAGAAACGAGATTTCCATTTGCCCTGATGGTTTCATTCCATGTGTTACCTGTGTGCCTCAAACCTCTCAGCTGAAATCAAGAGCAGGACCTGCAGTGCCCACTCTTCCTCACAGCTGATGTGTGTCACATCACAGAAACCAGGGAAAGATGGGAGCAAACCAAAGGTCAATGCAATACAGAGGGTTTAATAGAGTTTTCTGTGCTTTTTCCCTTATACAACACTGAGGGCTCAGCCCTTTGTCTTAACACACCACTACAGGCTTTGGCAGGTACGTAATAGAAAAAATACCACAGAGACATTTTATTGTGTTTCCTTTTCTGCTTTTCTCCTTCTCCCCACTGTCTTGGGAAAAAGTAGGTAGAGGAGTTTCAGCCATTGCCAACTGCTGTATTAAAACCATAGAATTTTGGGAAGCCCCAAAGCGTTATTTGTGGCCACAATAAGCACAGTTTATAACTAAGCCTTTCACATCAGCAGATCACAGCAGGGCACTGAAGAACTGATTGTGTACCTAAGCACATTTGCATCCCACCTAAATATCAAGCATTATAATAATTTAAAGTGTTAAATGCCCACAGCCCACACACAGCACCCTTCAAACTGCAGAGGGAGAAACAGCTGAGGTGAGCTGAATAACAAGCCAGATGTGTACCTTGGTCTCTGCTTCCTGCAAAGTGAGCCCACAGGGAATGCTGTCCCACCCCATGGAATAAATGTCAAACCTCAGGTGAGATGAACCCAAATCCCCCTCCCAACAGCTGCTACTGCCACCCACAGCTCCCCAAGAGTCAAACACTGAGGCTCTTCGTCATTCTGTATTATTTAAAAATTCAGCTGTTGATTCTAGCAGTCTGTCACATCACAGCATATTGCTCTTCTCTCTTTAGAACAGATAGTGTGGGGTGTGTAAAATAACAGACACCCCCTTTTCTCCTCTAGTCAAGCTTTAACTCCACAGAAGAAGTCCTTGTTCCCCAAACCCTTGCAAGCTGCTCCTACATGCAGAGTACAGGCTAAGACACTGACCCTGAATGAGTTCCTTGTAGCACAAATTCAGCAGCAGCACCAAACCACATGGCAGCTCTTGTAATTTGCTTTCTACTAATTTACATTATACATTAATCTAACATTATACATCAATCAATAGGTGAGAAGATTTCACTGCTCACTGGTTTTGAGGAACCGATTAAAGGAGTGATAAAGAAGATTAATTTACTACTGGATCTGCTAGGAGGCTAAATGCTTGCAGGAGGAAAGGAATTATTGACTTAGGTTTAACAGAGGAATAACTCCCATTCATATATGTGTACATATATGTAGAATAAGATGTAGGATTATATGCACCAAACATCTTTGGCACATGCTGTCGAGTGGGTTTGCTGGGCACATACTGGAGATGAAGGATGGAGAAAAGCAGCATGGACCTTGCTTCTCTTGCAACCCTCTGCACTGCTGGAAAAGCACCACTGTTATTCTCTGAATGCAGAGACTTAGAAGCCTTTAAATGTTAAAAGGTAATAAAATCCCCACCAATGGGCCTCTGTGAGCTGTGTTGCCATCAATCCCTCAGGCTCACAGGGGGCATGGGAGGGAACCGGACAGAGGGAGTGGCCCTGGGGGGGTGGGTGGCAGCACAGGCCAGCACAGCATCACGCACGACACAGCCCCAGCATGACCAAGCAGCAGAACCCCATCCAGCTGCTGCACAGTTGGTTTTACCACCTCCAACAGCCAAGGTGGCTGGTCAGTGTGCTGGGACACAGATGTGCCCCAACGGCATTTGCATCATTTCTGCTCACAATGCCGACCTCCATGACTCACTTCTGCATCTACCAAGCCATGGTGGGCTCACCCCTTCATTCATCTACCTAAAAGAAAGACCAGTTTTCCATTGGGATTTAACTGTGGCCTCACAAAACCCTGACACACACGTGGTACCAGTGCCACTCATCACTGGGAGTTTGACCACACCAGAGCAAGGAGGGACATCCCCACCAGAGCAAAGATTATTCACACACAGCGGCAGTGTCTGGGGGACCACGGTGGGCAGTGACCCGCTGTAAGGGACAGTCTGAGGTTCCCTATCTATGCCTCCCAACCCTTGTCGAGGACAGAGACTGAAAATATCCAGGACTGAGACTGAGACCCCAATACTCGACACAGGAGCTCCTGGCCTGGCTGAGGTGGGATGTCTGCCAAGCGTTGCCTGCAGGTGTGTTCATTGGACCAGTGCATTTCCATGGGAACCCGTGGAAGGAACAATGGACAAGTCACGGTGGACTGGCCGTGCTTGGAGCTGTGCTTGGACTGGCTGTGCTCGCTGCTGGACTGGCCTGGCCTGTTCTGTTCCTGCAATGGCAACGGGCCGCACATCGATCTCCCCCACCTTTGGCCAGCTGCCTGTCGCTTTGAAGAAGGACTATAAAAGTGACTCTCTAAGGTAACCTGCTTCGAGATCTCCCCACGGAAAGAAGACGCGTCTTCGGAGCGGACGGTCCCGAGGACAGACTTCGTCTCTTTTGTGGTAGCCATTTCCCACCCAATCCATCATCTTCTGTCCTTTGCTCCTTTCCCTCTCTCTCCTTCTGTCGCAATACCGTGGTTTGGGCGCCAAAAATAAAAGGTGCATTTTTTGTTATTTTAAACTGAAGTTCCCCCTGTTGTGTTGTTTTTTGCACTCTGAGATCAGGTAACGAACCATCACAACTCTGTGGCTGTGTCCCTGTGTGCCAGGCTGTGGAGTGCCTGCTGATGCTGTACAGGCTTGTGGCAGAGCCGGGATGGAGCGAGAGCCACCGCAGCGTGAAAGGATTGGCACCCACCCAACGGGCTCTGCTGAATGGACTGATTTTAGTTACGTGTATTTGGACAAGGAGCAATCGATATCGCATAGAACAGCACAGCACATGCATTGTCTGCAGCCAATTATGCTGCTCTCTCTGCTGTGCAATATTCATTTTAATGTTACCCTGAAAGGAGGGAGCACAGCAGGTCAGCCAAGGAAAGGGGCAGTGCTGCTGTACAACCCAGCCCTCATTTCTTTGAAAACTCATGTCAATCCAGTGCAAATCCTGTCAACCAGGCCCTTACAGAGCACAGTTCGAGGAAATCCATTAAGCCTTTACCCTGTTCACCATCACTGCCATTTTGTCCTGCCAGTGCCACACGTGCCTTTTGGGCTCTGCTCCACACCTAGCACAGCATCTCCCTTCCCACCAGCTCTCACCAGTAACAGTTCCCCAGGGAAAAGCAGGACAGGGGCTCAGGTCAGCCTCCTCTTCCTGACCAAGCACAGGTTGTTTAGAGCAACATAAATGCCCAAACTGAGCCTGGATACCTGGGGGCCTTAGCCTGTGCCTCGGTATCTGACTATTGATTCACCCATCACAGGGCAGCACCATTAAGGAAAGTTGTATTATGGGACCAAGGATGTTGCTCTGAGACAAACAGACCATCCTCAACACAGCACTGCAGTCTGTTGGGTCACAGCATCCTTCATCTCTTTGCACATCAAGTTAAAATCTGTGAAATGCAGCAACAATCCCTTTCTCCCAACCTTCATCTGACTCTTCTTCAAGGCTGAATCTCCCCACACAGTATCTGCAGTGCTTGGAACTGAGTTTCATACTACCTGACCTCTGTTTTAAAGCCTCAAAATGACAAAAGAAAAAAAAAAACCCAGCACCAAAAAAAGCAATTATTTTAATTACTCGTTCCGGGTGCAAAAAGACCCTCAATTGTTTGAAGCCCTTGATTCAAAGGTATGGCTGTTATAGGCAGCTGGCCAGCACAACACACACTGCTGCCATGCCCTCTGCAGTACCCAGAGGTGCTTCTCTATCCCAAATTATAGGAAATTAACATTTTCAAAAGCTTTTGAGTGTTCCCAGGCAGGAAGCATTACAGGAGGCAGCAGAATCAATATTATTTATACACATCCCATTATTACAAACTAGAACTCCACATTGTCACTGTAATAAAGCATTACCCAGGAGGCCACTGAACAACCTGAACAAAATCCTGTAACACAGGATGAAATAAGAACAAAAAGGAGGCAGCCTTTCAGATGCCTTGATGTTATCCCTTTAAACGGAGCTGCCTTGACATATGCCATGCATCTCAGGGGACTGGCACGTCAGCAGAGTGCTCCACGACAGCCACAGGGCTCGAAAATCCACCTTTCCCTTCCCACCTGTATTTTCAGGTTTAATTCCTCCAGTTTTGCTTTTCTGCTGATGTGAATATGTCTCTTCTGTTGGGGAATTTGGCAGTAAGAAATTCCAGGGCATAGCCCTGGCAGGTACTGCCTGATTTGAAGGCAATACTGAACAATCTTCATTGCGTAAGATCCCTAACAGGGACAGATTGAGGCAAATTCCTCCTGAAAGACCAGGCCACTGCTCTGCAGAACCCCATAAGCTATGATGTGCCCTCTCTTTTCAAGCAACCAGCTACAAAAATGACAGCAGCAGCAGCCCGTGCTGCAGAAACAAAGCCAGGTATTGCCTGGCTCTGGACCCTGCCCAAAGGGTGAGCAGTTTCTGCTATGCAGCAGCCAGGGTTTGCACTGTGGCTCCAGTGTACCGGTGCTGCTGACTTGGGCTGCAGGCTTGGCGGCGGCTGCGTCTACACCTATGGACCAGGTGGCTCTTTATTTCTAGGAACAGGCTTCTCAAAAGTGGTGCTCCAGAAGGAGGAGAGCCCTTCCCTCGGCTCCAACTGAGCCTTGCAGCACCACTGCAACAGGCGAGGCACACCCAGGGGACGGGGAAAGCCAATATTACTCGTGCTCTCGCTGAAGGAGCTGCAGAGAGAAGCTTGTTAGTATTGATATAGAAACCCAAAAGCAGGACACTGCCCCTCCTATTTGTAGAAGCAATAATTCTCTGTAGGTGCTTAAGGAATACAGAACAAACCACTTGCAAAGTGACCTCATTTCAGATCTGGATCCGTTCCAGGACAGTTGTGGACAATTATCAACATCTGGTGATTTGCAGCAGAACTTTCAGTCAGCATCTCCATGATGCCCATGTGAGACCCTAAGGGCAGTGGGCTGGTACAGGGAAAGGCTGAGCTGGAAATCTGCAGCACCAACACAGCCCCAGCCCATGACTGCCCCTGGCAGTGCCAGCCCAGCCCTGAGAAGGGCCCTGGGTCTGCCAGCGCTGCCCTCCTGCCTGTGAGACAGGCTGGGGACAGAGCCAGCTGGGACAGGCACAGGCTGGCCAAGCCAGCTAAATTAAAACCATCCAGAAGCACCAACCGAGTTGGGGCCAGCTAAAGCTGCTAGTGTTCACCAACAAGGTTCCTGTATTTTAACTCTCAGTGTGTTTCACAGCAGTGCTGGGACCTGCACCTCTGGCCAGAACCTCTTCTCTTATGACAAACTCTCACTAAACAAACTCCTAAACAAGCAGATTTGTATTACTTCCCAGCAAGCAAGTGGAGACAAGGTGCCAAGGAGACCCCTGAGCAGTTCAAGCCAACTATTAATACATACAAAAAATATAGCAAGATCCATCTGAAGACTATGGATAAAGCTCACTATGAGCCAATGTCTATAAATGAATGTATTGGGTAAAGATCAGCTAAAGATCAGCTAATCTGCATGTCATCAACCATGAAAAATAAATGTCAAGTAAACCAGGTGTTTGGGTTGCATCAGTACTTTGACAGAGACCTAAGCTTGAACCAGACTTCCAGGTGCAGCAGCTTTTCAATCTAAAAGTATTTTATAAAAGAAAAAAAGGCATTCAAATTATTTTAAAATTAGTTAACCGATAGGTACTCCACGATAAACAGCCAAATGGTTTCTGTCCTTGATCCAAGCCCATTCAGTACATTACTCAATTATGTGGGAAATGCAAAAAGCCATTGCTGATGCAGAGTGTGCACGGCAGTACTGGGTGCCAGGAACAGCACTCATGATGGGAACAGATCTGGAAAGCTGGGCAATATCCGTTCATTTGAGCAAAGTGCTCTCAATAGCTGCTAATGGCATGGTGCCTGTGTAAGGACCGAGTACACAGGTCACGCTAATCACACAGATAACAGCAATTAAGGAAAGGAAATGAGGAGGTTCGTACAGAACCAGCCCTAGTGAGCTCCTCATGTGATGCTGTTACTAAGAGGGGAAAAGCAGTCCAGGGCTACATAAAGAAGAGAATAACCAGCAAGCACAGGGAAAGGGTGTTATTTCAGCATCCAGTATCCAAGATACCACTGCTAAATGCTGTGAGCAGCTCTGGTGACCATATTGCAAGGATAGGCCTGAAAATACACGAAGGATTCAGACAAGACTCTGAAGTCATATTGGCTCTGGAAAAGTTGCCTCATAGTAAGAGGCTTTTGTGGCTCAGGCTATGCAGCTTTCCCAAGAGGTGGCAGGGATAATTCAGCCCCAGTCTGCAATTACCTCTGAGAGGAAGAAAATCTGATAGCAGGTGGCTCCTGACCCAGCCAAAATGGACACACTGCAGAAGCAGTAAATGCAGCAAACATTTTAAAGCAGAACCCTGGGCTGTGATCAGCTCCACTCCATTCAGTGAGAAGTGTGAATGATATGTGGACAAAATGCCAGGCTGAAGTCAGGAGCCCAGAGCAGGTGGAGGTGGAGTTTGGATGTGCAAAGCAGCACCTCCTAGCTTGGACACACAAGGGAGAAAGGTGTGGGGGTCCTGCAGGTGACAAACCCCTCCCAGTTGTGCTTAACGGCCTTCCCCAGCTGCCCCATCTCTGACCCATGTGCAACACATCCCTTAACAGTACCAAAAATGAGGTTAATGGCAGTGGGAAAAATTCCAAGATGCTCCATGGAGAGTACATGAGGAGCCAACAGCTCAAACTGCCTGCTGGGGCCATTTGCAGCACAGGACACTGACATCTTTGGGGTTTGTTCCTCACAGTGACACATGAACAACCTGAGGATGCTTTGGAGCTGTGTTACTGTACCTTTCCACTGAGACCATTGCAGGATTCAGTGAATTTAAAAAATGACAGATCATACCTGGGACAGTGCCTCCAACTGCCTCAGCAGAGCTGCCCAGCAGCCTCACAGCCTCTCCCCAGCTCCACATGGTTTGCCCAACACCCACAAAGCCTCAGCAAAGTCACTGGGAGGGAGGAGCAGGACAACCTCCTCCCCACTGGCCATCTCACATCTGCAGAACTGCAGATTCTGATGCCAGCCTGGAGGCAGAAATACTCATTTCTGCTCACTGAAGAGTGCACTGGGGACAGGTTATCATGCACAAGAGCAGCACAGGAGGGCTCAGCAAGCCTTTATGCCCAGTTATACGTAAATGAAGCACCCTCTGCAGTCACACATCTGTTGTGCTTTCCAAATCACCACAAGCACTTCCACCCAAACCTGTGCATGGATTAGCTAGGGGGACTCTGCACATCATCCAGTTGAAAGGAGGGGGAAAAAACGTGACAAAGCTCCAGAGTGATTAGGCAACATTTCAAGTGTCAGAACAGCAGATTTAATTCAAATCCGGAATTTGTTAGAATGCTTCAACTAAAAGAAATGCAGCCTGGCATTATGACAGAATATCTTGTAATGGAATCTGCAGCATCAGATCTTTTCCAGGCAAAAACTACATGTTACAATAAATTATCTTAAAAAATCAGTATTCATATAAGTATCTGTGTGCATCCACAAAATAGGGGTTGCAAATACATTAGGTTTAAAACAATCTCAGAAAAAACTCATTTTCAGTTAAGTTCCCCCATATCCTGCCCTCTCAAATGACTGCAAAAAGCATTCATACAGTCTCAGAAATCCCATTATCTCCCTGTTCTTGTTGTAAATTCAGCAGTGTTTCTTTGATAAATTACATTCCTTTCTATCATATTATTTTAGTACAAAGTACATATCAGAGCTCTTAATTAAAGCCCACACCTGTAAATTGGATTTTTTATATATATAATTGTAATATATACATGTGTAGAATATAAATATAGTACATGCACGTAGAGATGGGATCAGTATGTTCTATTACCAAAACAGCACTATCATTTCTACAGCTCTAAAAGAGCCTTTTGTGATCTGTGATTTATGTGTTTGTGGGAGCTGTGCTTGTCACCCAGAGCTCCATGCCTCCTTCATTCCTCTGGTTAAAATAGATTAGTTTTTTTAGTTTGTCTATGTGATAAGCTATTCTGGAAGAGTTATTCTTGTGTGGATGCCCTCAGTCTGAAATGAAATACTTTATCATTTTGATTTAGCTTCATCCATATGCTCAAAATTCCCCTATTCCACATGAGGAAACCAAAGAATAAACTGAGCAGTAAGTCTGCTTCCAGTCTAAATGTCCTAACATTGGTGTTGGGTTGGAAAAGCCTCTCAGTAACAAAGTGTCCTCAAAAAGGATACTAACAAAGTGTCCTCACACACTGGCTGTAGGTGTGCACCCTTCCAGGGGAGGGACTGCTCCAGCCAAGAGGAGAGAGGTGCAAGGGAAGAGAGGTCTGTACAAACACCATCACGGCATACAAGATACACCATCATCATTCCTGTTCATCACATCTGTGAGGAAAATGCTGCACCTGCACCCCTTTTGCAGAGCAGCAGCTGAGGCTGAGGAACACAGAGAATTCCGGTGTCCAAGGGATTTGGGTTCTCTCATCACAGACTTCCATCAAAAGCCCGCACTAGTTCCAGTGACTTGCCCAGGCGCAGGAAAGGAGCCTGTGGCAGTGCAGGAAATTAACCATAAAGTGACCTAAGTTGAGCTTTGGAACTGGCCTTTGCAATGCTCCCACTTAACACAAAATTGGCTCCTTTAGGAAAAGTGTCACTACAAGACTTTCATTTTATATGAATTTACTTAAAAATAGCTTATGCCAGGCATGTAGGAAACAAGAAATTAAGGAAAAGCACAGAAAGACCAGCCATGCAGTTTAGATTTATTTTGCAATATGTGATGGGAGGGCAAGCCCTCAGCCTGCAAAGCAGTGGGGCTGCAGTTCCCCCACTGAGCACATCCAGGGGCCGGCCCCGAGGTGTGGGCTGGCACAGGGACCCCTGGCACACCGTGCCTGCTGCATCCCCGTCCCCACACCAGCGGCCAGGGCAAAGACTTTGGCACGGACCCCACAAAGCTGCCTTGCCCTGCCAGCAAGGCACAGATTCAGCTCTTCTCCACTACCAGTGGGTTTGGCCAGACTCGGTGCCAGGCTGGGGCAGCAGCAGCATGGGAAGCAAAGCAAACCCAGTGGCCCCAGGACAGAGCGGCACAAGTGTCAGGGCTTTCCCTGCGGTGTCACAGGGGTGGGTCCAGCTCCGGGGGCTGCAGGAGCTGTCCCGCACCTCCCCCGCCCCGATGAGTCACGGCCGTAGGTAGGTCAGGCTGGAGCCGAGCAGCCCCTAAAGCATCCCCGCGGGAGACAAGCAGCCCATTCACCTCTCTTTTCCCAGCCGGCAGAAATGAAAAACCCAGCCAGAAGCTTTACAGCCTCTTTATTTAAAAGATAAAATGGAAATAAACTTTAGAATGACGTTAACTAAAACTTTCTAAAATAAAGCTTCCATTAAAAGGGGAGGCTGAAAGCAGATATTTCTGAAGCTGCCGCATCCTCCACAGCGCTCGCGCTTAGCGCATCCCGAACCCCCGCCCCCGGAGGAGCCGCTGCCTCCCACTGCTCCAGCCTCGCCTTCCCTGCTCTAGTTAAAATAAACGGGAAGGAACCCTGCCTGCAAACACAGGCTTGCCCGGAGCCCAGGCTCCCAACGATCAAGTCGCTCTGTCAGGTAATTAGCACATAAATTAAGAAATGCTTTGCTCGAGGTAGTACCAGGCACAGCCAGGGCCCTCCTTGACACGGCACAGAAGGAAAGCTGTGGGGAGGGAAATGAATGAAGCACCAGGGAGCCAGGACACAACTTTTTGTCATATCTATGGCCCGTGGTGCAGAGTTTCTCAATAACCAAAGCAAATTAAAAAATCCACCCTCATAACATAGCAGCTATTTCTTCCTTGATTACATTTCAAGTTTTCTGCTTAAAAAGTTAGGACATATTTTCCAAATATTTCCAAAATGGGCATCTAAATGATGCTTCAACCACACTCTTTCTGGAGCCAGACAATAGCTAGGAACCACCCTGGAGCTCCACCACCAGGTCAATGCCTCCATCTCAACCCCTGCCACCACACCAGAAGAAATTGGTACATCTACAACCACCTTGCAATCCCACATTGCCCCCCTCACATCCAGGCAAGATCTTTGGACAATGACAATATCTTATAAATACTTATTTTTGGAAATTATTTCTATTATTTTTATAAAGAACCCTGAATTATATACATCACTCCAAAGAAACCTAGAAAGCAAGGAGGTCAAAATGTCAGTGGTCACAATGGTGAGCAATTCCACTCAGCTGCCCAAAATTTTCGAGGTTCCTTCTTACCTGAGGATGGCCCAATCACAGAAAAGACTTGAAGAAACTTATTCTTTTGAATGGAGAAAAATGAAAAAAAACCTTACCAGTAATACTGAGCCAGCCTGCCAGAAGAAAATGGAAGACAAAAAAAATATGGTTAATGATGCCCTAATTTTTTAATGCAATAATTTCTGCCTTCAAGGGACTTCTGGTAAATAGCACAAAAAGTCTCACCAGGAAATTCCCAGACACATTAATCTTGCTGCTGGGCCCTGGCACATTCTCTGTGCAGCAGATCACAGTCAGAGGCTCCTCAGTGCAGCGAGGGTGTTGCTGGGCCAGCAGACAGACATGAAAATCTATTTCAGCTCTAAAAGCAGCACAGGTTCAAAGCCTGCTCCATCTCGTACCAGGGGGAGCCCCACCTGGAGCTCTGCCACCCCCTGCACACTGTCAGAATCCTGAAATTCCTGTTGCCCCCACATCAGCGGCTCCTCTACGGAGCCTGAGGTTATTTCTGGTGCTCCACCACGGCATGCTCAGGCCACCTCTGACTCACTAGCCCTGATTGCTCCGTGTCAGGACAGCACAGTTCCATCAAGTGACTCACATCCTGCGTGACCAAGCCTGTGGTCCATCCTGTGGTCCATCCAGTCACACTTCCCAGCCAGCATGATGAGTGACAACCGACCAGGACTGTTGCCATCACTCCCCTGCCTTCATCCCTGTGGGGCAAGTAGGCCTGGGGGTAGCAGACACAACAGAATTTAAAGCTGTCCAAAGTAGAGTCAAGCAGCTCTGAAGAAAGAGTAGGTTCACATGAACCCACCATGAACTGTGCTTTTCAGAGCACCTGTTAATTTTAGGAGGAGCATCAAGTGATGCAGCTGAGGGTTGGAGCTGCAAGTCAAAGTGTCACAAAAAATGCAATGCTTTGTGGAAGGGACCCTGGCCAGGGACAGGAGGGAGGTCAGGGATGGAGAGAGAGGATGGGTACATGCATGTAGATAGGTAGGTTTTCTTTTGACACATCTTTGATCAATAGACACCAGAAGATTATGCAATTTAATTTACTTAAATCTCCTAATTTGTACACATTTCATCCTCTTCTATCTTGCTTCAGATAGCAGGCCTTGAGGGCATGGATTTGAAGGACTGGGCAGAAGCTTTACAAAACCATTTTCCAGAGATCCTTAGCTCCAAACAGGCAACAACAATCAGGTGAACACTAAACAACAAATGAGGCACACGTGAGTTTGACAAACTGAACTCATGCACATTGGCAAGAATCAGCTGGACAAGAGCTGCCCACGCTAGAGGGGCAGAGATTAAAGGGTAGAACTTTAGGAAGTGCTTCCAGGCATGCAGGTAATCACGCCAGAGATGAGTAACAGCAGAGGACAGGAAGCAGTGGGAATTGGTACAAGAGCACGTGAGCTGTGCTCATACCATCGCCCCAGGCAGCACACGTGGGCTTCCAGGGCAGAACCACACCCTGGTGACAATGGGCACTGGATTGGCAAGCCCTGCTCTGAGAACTGGCACCCAGCAAAGAGCTGCTTCTGGAAAACATCTAAGCAATGTGTGCTGGCACAAGACCATGGCCAAGTGCCCCAGCACAGGGAAAGGAGGGTCCCTGCAGCAGCTTGGGATGCTCTCCAAACATCCCATTTAAGCCAATAAACTCCACAATTTTACAATAAGCTATATAGAGAGTTGCATATATGTCTTTCATATGTACCCTGGGCATCCCCAGATATCTGCAAAGATTGAGGAACTTGACTGTCTCACATTCTGAAATCCATACCATGAACTCAGACCATTGGAGAAATGGCACCAGTGGCATTCTGCTTCTATTGGGGATGTTGCCATTCTAATGCAGTTTAAAAATGCATGTTGCTGTTCCCACCTCCTCCGTCTCTCTTCATACTTCCTCACTGCTTCCCCCAGTTATTTCAGCACATCCCTGTACATTCATTCATCATCCTCCCCGAGCTGCCTTTATTGGATCCTGCTTTGGTTTTGGTGTCCCCAGACATTTCTCTTCACGCCCAAGAATAACCAGTAAAATAAACCTTTAGAAGAAATAATAATAAATTTGCCTTTAAAAGTAAAAATATATTACCCTGGGACAGCTCAGCAGTATGTCAGTATCTAACTAATGAGCATCCTTATTTTCTAACCCCTTTGCTATATTTGCAAGTCTTTGAAGGCCAGGCTGTGTGACCCTGGGGGACAGAAAGAGTGAACAAGCTCAGATGGGCCAAATATCCAGTACCAGAAAGACTCAGAAGTACCTTCAAGGACAAGAAATATGCAAGTGAGTGGTAGAAGTAGTTAAGGAGAATACTCAGCACATGTTATCAGGTGAACATTAAGGCACCAGCACCCGCTCCAGAATAAAGGACTGTTCTAAGTTCCCAGAGCTCATAAACTCTAAAAGGTTCAATTGATGTAATTTCCCTTCTCTCTCCTCCCTTTGCTTTCCTGCCCATTCACGTAACCAGAGTTTGACAAAATTGTAACTAAAGTTCCAGGCTCCCGGCTGTGACTGCTGAAATTTCCCCTCCGTGCTCATTTGCACGAAGCTTTAGCAGACTGCAGAGTGCCATCTAGACGGAGGAAGGAGGATGTGCTGCGAGTCAGCCAGCTGGAGGCAATAAATCCTTCAGGGGTGCATCACAGAATGCCTACAAGATGCTTTGCAGAACAGCTCTTTGCACACTGCAGATGTTTTGTGACAATTTTTTTAAAGTACTAAAATCCTCCGGTGGCTGAATGAGCAATGGTCTCAAATGGCTTGTGGGATAAGATGAGAGCCCTTTTAGTTTAGCATTTGAATATTTATGCTTCTCATAGAGAAACATTTTAGCTCCTTATTTTTTCCAGGCTATTTAAGGTTCAGATGACCACTGAATCAGGACAATTTTTAATGCTGGGCTTCCAGATGGATCCTCATTAAAGGAAACACGGGCCTGAATGGGGCATTACATGCAAATTAATGAATTTTTTACATATATGCAAAGATTTGCCTATGGAGAGGTATTGGAGGGCATAGACTGCATGGGCTGTGGATTTTTAGCAACAGGGTAGAAATCTTGCCTATATCATAAGTGGAAAAATATTAATCTGAGATGGCCATAGAGATGTGGTGGGCAGCAGCTGCTGCAGCAGAAGAAGCCTGATCCAAGGGACAGTGTTCCCACAAACCTGCAGTAAGAAACCAAACCACATCAACAACAAATTTCTGCTCTCCTGTGTCAAGAAAACAGCATTCTCATTTCTGTAATAGTATGAAAAATGCAGGAGAGTCTTTGATAAGCTCATACATTTCCCTTATACCCAGCTGTGTACATTCACTGCCAATCCCAACCACCCCACAGAACACCAGCAGCTCCAAAGCCCTTCACAAACAGTGCTGAAATGCAGAGACCTCCTAAACATGCTTGTGCAAGACTGAAATGTGCCTTTGCTGCCCAGGATAGCCCTTCTGGTTTAGATGATCCTGAGGATAAGCCAGTGCTTGTGAAGGTCATCAAGGAGGATGAAGTCCCCACTGACCTGCTTGGGCAGGAAAGCAGGTCCTGCTGCCCCATCACCTTTGTTAAACCCAGCATGGAAATCACTCCACTGCACCTTGCTGCCTGCTCTTGCCCAAGCTCACAAGATAACCTCAGGAAAAATTCAGCAGAAGGCTGAGCTGGGGACGCAGCAAGCAGAATAAATGTGTTCACCTTTCTCCTGTCAAAACCCGACCTGACAAACTCACCATTTAAACTAAGCAGCACTGAAACAGAGCCGTGAAATGGTTTGGGTTAGAGGGAACCTTAAAGATCATCTCGTTTCAAACCCCCTGCTATGGGCAGGGACACCTTCCACCACCCCAGGTTGCACCAAGCCCCTTCCAGCCTGGCCTGGGACGCTTCCAGGGATGGGGCAGTCACAGCTTCTCTGGGCACCCTGTGCCAGGCCTCACCTCCAGCACGGCAACAACAGCCAAAGAATGCCTCCTGTCAGGAGTCCATATTTACGAGACAGCAGCACAAAGCTGCCCTCGGAAGCACGATCATTTCTTTGGGAGTTATAAAACCAGGCACTAGCACAGCAACGTAATAAATAATAGAACCTGGTGAATAATGCAAATAAAACATTTTCTCTTCCTATTTTTCATGTTTCTAAATATATTTCCTTCCATTGCTGTCAGGCCTATTCTGCTTTGCCTTTCACAAACCTTCATGCAGAGCAGAAAAAAATTGCAAAGGACTTGGGAGAGAAGCAAAGGGGCTGCTGTCACCCTTGCCTTGTTCCCCCTTCCTCTGCCTTGTTCCCTCTTCCTCTGCCACACTCTGTCAGGACCAGGAAGCCGGGGGCTGGATTTAGATTCAGCAGGAAGACTCTCCCAGCCTGTAATTACACTGGCAGCTCCACGAAAGCTTTACTTTGAGTCTAATTAAGACTTATTAGATTTGAAAACAAACAGAACTTGGTTCTTTCCAGTATGATAGACCCTTTATATGTGCAAAGCAAAAAGGTAAAAACAAAAAAAGATGGAAATTCAAGGAGGAGGGGGAAAAAAAGGGAAAAAGAGGTCTGTGTCCAGCATTTTGAGTAAGGGCATGGAGCCCTTCATGAGCATCACCATTGGAGATGGTGGGATGGTGGCCAGAGGGACAGAGCCTGACCCAGAGCTCCTCACCCACTGGTTAGGGGCCACTTGCACACTGCTACCCAGCATACTGTGGTTAATGCTGTGAAGCAGAAGGGAAATTCAGCCTTTCAGAGTGTCTGATGGCTGAGATGGGGCAGAAGGAGAGACAGCACATAGAGGTTCTTGGAGTGAAGGGCTGCATTTCCATAGCTGCAGGAGAGAATGCACAACCTGAGCTTGCCTCGGTCAACATGAATGTCACCTTAGTTTGTGTACTGAATACCTAATGTCAGTGCAGAAAAAGGACACTAAAGCAGAGTTTTTCAAAAAGACACTCACAGGACCTGCACCAGACACCAGCAGATGAAGTTCAAAGGAAAGGGGCAGGTTCCCACCTGGTGCAAGTGGATTTCCCTTTCCCCAGAGAGACACAGACAATAAATGCAGTTCATTCACTCTTTTCATGGACTCTTTTCTCACGTTAAGAGCAGAAGATGATGAGAGTGTGTGTGCTGAGCTGCAGTAAAAAGCCGTCCTTCGGCAGCGTCTGGGTGCTGAGCACAGCGCAGCTGCTGGAGTGCCAGTGCCCTCTCCTGTTCAGTGTGCACCAGCTTCCCTGCTCGTTCTACAGCATGTCTGCTCGCCTTCAGAGGCTGGGGAAACATTCCCAGCCTGACATCCTGCTAACAGTCCATTAGAAATGGTATTTATAAGGTTAAGGGAAATGCTGCAGAACTTCTGTGGACGCTGTGTCCTCTTTGCTGCAGTCCAGAAGAGTTATCACTTGCATCGGGCCATTTAGGAGGAAATAATCCTCAAACTATCCCACGTCATTATGTACAGCAGGTTTGCATCTTCTTTCCAGAGCACATCTTCAATGACATCCACTTTTACTCTGTGTGGCTGTAACTTGAACTCCAGCCACTGCCAAATGTATTCACAAAGTCACAGAGGAGGAAACCAAAGCCAAAGGGAGTCATCAGGGGTCTGACATTGGGGTTTATCCTCCCACCCTACCTGGACAGTTTTCCAGACATTTTACAGTGCCATGTAATTACAACAGCACAGATTTACCCTCATTTTACCACAGTATTAAAAGCAGTGGTGCTGCTACAAACCGTTTCCAAACAGCTCTCCTCTCAGCCCAAGGACTTCTGAAGGGGGGATATGATGAGCTTTTCTGGTCTGATATTATAAAGCATCCTAAAGCAACTGAAGGAATCAAAAGAATGAGTAGCAAATCTTTTCACTATTGGAAAGTCGGAATATTCCCAGGGACACAGTCCCTCAGATGCCTTTAGAATTGTTATGGATGTGTCAACAGAGGGAACATTTCTTCCTCCTTCTGAATCACCACTGCCTGGAGCCATGCTGTAATGTGGGAATTCCAGCCACCAGGCTACTACAATGAGTGAAGGTCTCCAACTCCCATCCTTGAGAGAACTCACACTTAATGACACATGACAACACAACCCTTAATGGCTTAAAACTAAGACAAAAAGACCCCAAGGCTCATCAAAACAAACTCAGCTGATCAAGGTTTCTGGCAAGAGCACTGCAAACTGAGCAGTGAAGGCCCCCCATTCAAACAGGATTTCCTAGTTCCTGACCTGTCCTTGTAACCCCACCAATACCCTTCCTCCTGCCTCCCCTCAGTGCCACAGGGCTCACACAACCTCATATCCCCAGGGGCCAGGGCCACCCAACATCTCAGGAAGGAGAGGGGTGACACAAAATGCTGAGGCCATCTCAGCCCAACGCAGAGCACGTTAACCAGACTGACAGAGACAAGCCTGATCAGCTGAATACACGGAGAGCAAAAAACACCCAAGTTAAGCAGATAGGAACATGTTCAGCACATCTCAGCTTTAGGAAACTTACAAGCACCCTTGGGCAGGAAGAAGGAGCTCCTTGAGACCCTGCTGGGCAGAGCACAGCTTTGGTGGCACTGCTGCCACCAGCACCAAGAGAAATTGCCCTACGGGGAGCCAGGGGTGGACAGTACCTCCTGGCAAAGTTAGGCTCTCCTCCTGGGGATGCTGGGCCATCTGAAAGCTAAATTGAAATTGGAGCAATATCCATTTGCCCAACTGAAAACCAGGGCTCAGGTGAGCTGGCAGAAACAGCTCACCCTGTGACTCTCGTGCCCCTCTCACGGTCTCAGTAATTCTCACCAGCACCAGCATCAACCAGCAATGGATGACAAGAGCAGGGTCTCTGTCATCATAGATGGGCAACCTGACATGATGTCTTATTTCTTATATTTCCTCTATGTTCTTCTCCAAGTAAAATTAATAAGATCAGACAAACTTTGATACTAAAATATTGGCTAGGATTTTGGTGACACTATATTTATACAGTACCTCTCACTTTAAAAGATGTATTAACCTGTATAGTAGCTTAAATTAATTCTGCTTTGTGTTCTGGCAGCCAGAAACAACAAATACAGCTGCTCTGCTATCAGCTTCCAAGTCTCCTGCCACTACCCTTCTATAAACCTATTTGCTGGCAGCCTCTGCTGGGAGCAGAGACCTGGTGTGGTGTTCACAGGGGTCACAGAAGAGCAAGGCCACACTGCAGCCACTGGGTGTTACCAGAGGGACAACACAGAGCCCTGCTCCAGCCAAAGAGCAAAGCTCAGAGCACCTGTGCAGGGGCCTCGATGGTCACACCAAGGGGTACCTACAGCTCCTCACATGTAGATTTAGACATCTCTAACTTCTTTTTTCTCCAACTTAGATCTATGAAAGAAAACTAATCTGTCCCAGTTTGAATGCTCACACAAAACCCATCAGTATACCAGGGTGTTTCCAATGATGATTTTGGGTTTTGTCAGTTCTTTACATAACATATGCTCACACTGCAATAATTAGGACCATATCTGGTACTTGCTGAAAGCCAGCTGGGAAATGGGGATTTATCCAAGAACAACTTTTGGGACTCTCACAAAACAAGGGAGAGGTTGCACCAAAGTAAACTGAAGTTTAGAAGACACTAAAGGTGTTTCCACACCACAAACTGCATTGATTGGAGCCTAAAATGAGTTATATGCAATGACTTGTGGCTGTTACTACAAACTCCCAGTTTATAGGAGCCCTACTAAACCACTCTGAGGAAAAGACCATCAAGGGACTTCCACATTCACCATCTGTGGGTGACAGACAGAGGTGCAAGCAGGAAGCAATGCCCCATGTTTCTGAGTAAATCAGTCCCAAAGTAAAATATGGAGGGAAAGCCATACATCCAGGAGCCTACCTGTAATGAAATGCACCTTCATCAGGCCAGCCATGGCCAATTTCAGGCCAGTTTCCTCAGTGAAATCATCTCCTTTATGTCAAAACCATCAAGTTTGGGGTCTTCTGGCCTGAAGCAGCAGCAGCTGAGCTGGAGCTTCCCAGAGCTGGTTCATATGCTGTAGGTGTGGGTATCCCCTCCTACTGCAGGGCACCAGCCAGGCTAACCCCAGGGAGGACAGAGCCATCCTTCAGGAGGTGGCACACACCATGACACTCCACGTGGGCACGTCCTCTGCAGCTGAGGCTCCTGCTGTGGCTCCACTTCAGACAGTGCAGATCCAGCACAGGCTCTGTGGAAAATCCAGCCCACAACTCTGCTCCAAGCTCTGCATGGCTGCTAAGGGAAGCTGCTGAAGGTTTCCTTCTGTGGGACACAAACATTAATTAATCAATGACTTTAAAGCCATTTATGGCACTAAAGGTGTCTCCTGAAATTTCCAGTTATAGCTGATGCCTGTACCTAGCAATCTGCTTTTCTCTCTGCTGATATTCAGTATTGTTCTTCCATCTCTTCTGTAATGAGCTTTGAGGTCCATGTGCTCAGGGTGAATTTAGGCAATAATTACCCCTGTGAAATGTCACCACACAGGAGAGGGACTTGCTGAGGCAGTGTCACCAGTGCAGGGACACCACAATTCCTCACAGTCCCCATCCAGAAAGCCTCCTCAGTGAAGCACTCACTTCTCTTGTTTTGTGGTCCAAAAGCATCACTTCAAGGTATGATAAAACTCTCTAAATAAAGATACAATGTATAATACTTGTGATAGCCCAATTGCTTTCATAACAAATTGCTAGCAGCCTCTGAAATCTCCAAATACCCAAAAGTAGAAAGCATTTAATTGCACTCTGAATCACTGATGGGTTTCAGTCCATCTGTAATACTTAAACTGAGTAGCTATCTCCAATAGCTACATCCATATTAACAAATAAGAAAAAAAAGTCAAGTCCCAAGCACACTGAAATCAATACAGCTTTAAATGTACTCATTTGAGATGAATCTAAAACCCTCACACATTACAAAGTGCCAGCTCAACATTTTTCTAGGAACTGAATCACCTTCCACCAGCCCCAGAGGACTCCAAAGAGTATTTCAGAGAAGTGAAAAATGTCCCAGAAGCCTTAAAAAATGAGAAAAAACTCAGGATGGCAACAATGAGTAATTTCTGCCATGTACTTCCAAAGGTAAGAGAAAAACAGGGACTACCCAAAAGAAAATTCAGGGAACTACCCACTGAAGGGCTCCTTGGTGTGCAGTCTTCTGCTTTCTCTCAAAGGGAAGAGTATTTTCTTTCAACTTCACATAATTTTGAAACATGAAAAAATAAAAAAAATAAACCAAAACAGTGTATTAAGTCAGTTAAGTAAATACTGGCATTTACTAATATTTATTGATGGTAAGTAAACAGTGAGTCCCAAAGCCTTGGTGTAAAACCAAGTAGCTCTAAATCTGCCCCACTGCACTCAGCACTACAAGCCACAGACATGTTCACTCCAGTATTATTTTGCATGTTTTAAGTCATGTCCTGAGCACACTCTAAGGTTTGATCAACCCTACGCTTACATCAAAAGAGCAAAAGGTTGCAGTAGCTGTGTAAAGAATTGATTTGTAAGAAATGGAGGAGGGAAAATTACCTGCATGGACTAATAAATTCATAAGGCTTCCCAAAAGAACCTGTCAAACCATTTGAAGCTATAGATCTTCTAATGCCTTATCCATAGATCATTCTACAGCCACAGCACATGAAAAATATGGCAGAGTCTGTGCTCTAAATTGCTGAAATTAATCAGAATCAATAGGAAACCTGGAACAAAGCATAGCTCCCACTGAGATGAAAACACTTAATTCCTGCTGGCCCTTTGGTGGGCTTTGTCTTACAACCGGACACTATGGACTATACTGATAATTTCAACACAGACTTATTTAAAACAATGAAAAAATTAGAGGATGTGAGGAAAGGGAAGAATGACAGAAAAGGTGAGGTATTACTGAGTGAAAGCAGAGTAAGGAGGTACCACAGGGGGGCACAAGGCAGAAACGATTTGCCAGAATAAGATGTAGATCCACAGCTTTGGTTCTACTTACATAAACAGTTAAAAATAAAAAACAGTTTAAAAAATGTACTTGCTTGTTTGTGGCAGCCGTGTCTCCTGTTCTGAAGTTCACATGCATCTCAAAGGCCATTCCTTCAATCAGGAGGGTCACAATAATACAGCAGTGCTATTGATCTGGATTACTCAATGCCTGGTTCATCCATCCAAGGGTGGGAAACAGCCCTGGCAGCCCCTCATCTGGCTCCAGAACAGACAGATTTCACACTGTATGTAAATTTGTTTAACCAGGAATTTGAGCTCAGAGCTTTACTTCACCAAGGTAAGCTCAGGGAAACTCCACGTGGCATCAGCACACTCAGCCAGGCTCCAGTTTGCTGCAGAAAAGTGAATCCTGTTTCCTGGGCTTCACAAACATGGAGTCTGTACAAATAGTCTGTAAAATGGGATTTCAGTTACACCTGAGCTGGAACTATTAAAGAAAATTCCTTTTGCTTTGAAGTCCTTGATGCAGGGCCAGAGCCATTAGTGCAGATTCAAGCTCAAGAATGATTTTGGTTTGAAGTGAACATCTGTTCCCTCCCTGTGCCCCTCAGGCTGGGCAGGAGCCAGCCTGGCTTTGGCTCACATTCTCTCTAAGTGTGTTTAAAAACTTCTTGGATTGGCAGACCAGACTTGTTTAACATAAAAGCAAATGTTTGTGTGGCAGTATGGCCCAGGTGGAACACATGCCACATGCTTCAGAGGGGCTTCAGCTCAGAGTCATCATGGCGATCTCTGACGCCTTCCACACACCCTGACAGTCTGCACAGGGACCTTTGAACAACAGCCAAGCCAACCTGCCCAGCCAGGGGCAAGCGCCTGGTGTGAGCCCGGGGCTCCTCGCCAGCCCCAGCAGTGTCGCTGCCCCTGCAGCACCCGCAACACCAGGGAGCTCCTGGCAAGGCCAGAAACCAGCCCCCCGTGTCCCCAGCAGCACACTGACACCCCACAGCAGCGCTCCTCTGCAGCCCTTTGCACAGCCTCCTCCTTGGAGTAATACCTTGTAGTGAGGCGGTACGTCCATGTTTAACCCCCAAACGTGGCTCAGCCCTGGCGGCCGCGGTAGGCCCAGGCCTGGCTGCCATGAACCCTTCAGAGCAAACCCTGCAGAGCAGGCCGTGGACAGTGTGATAAGGCCGTGGGACAGTGTGACAAGGCCGTGGGACAGTGTGATAAGGCCGTGGACAGTGTGATAAGGCCGTGGGACAGTGTGACAAGGCCGTGGGACAGTGTGATAAGCCCGTGGGACAGTGTGATAAGGCCATGGGACAGTGTGACAAGCCCGTGGGACAGTGTGACAAGGCCGTGGGACAGTGTGACAAGCCCGTGGGACAGTGTGATAAGGCCGTGGGACAGTGTGGTAAGCCCGTGGGACAGTGTGATAAGGCCGTGGCGAACCATGGCCAGCACCGAGGCTCTGCTGGCTCACACCCTAGATGGCAGCAGCACCCAAGGAATGGACTGGGAAACCGAAATCTGCCCGTGCCTGATGGGGTTTCACATTCACATAGATCCCATCTGAAGGCTTCCATCTAAAAAGAAATTCTTCTGGAAACCGGAACAAAAGGAGCATGAGGTGAGCAAGGAGCATTTCTGGAGGCTGGGAACCGAGGTGTCAGATCCCCTCATGCCAGCATGGCAAGGACAGAGCCAGTTCTGCCAGGCAGCCTGCAAAGATCACAGAGACAGTCTGCTCTTTTCTGTCACCAACACACTTTTCTGGCACAGTAATGGCAAACAAACCTGCTGTGAAGGGCTAACTGGGAGGGCTGAACCACTGGGGAGGGATGACACCCTCAACGCAGGGAAACCTTGGCCTATTTCTCTGTGTAATCCTTTCTAAGTCATACCCACACCTTACAATAATTGTACTCATTTCAGCACTGGTGCACCTCTTGCCCAGCTCCCGGATGGTTTCTCAGTGCCCAGACAGGACAGTCCCAGTGCAGGAGCACAGATCTGCCACTGGCATGGGGCACAGTGGGAAATGGCTGCGTGGGGCAGTGCTAGGCAGCAGAAGCTGCAGGGACATTCCTGTTGCATCCACCCAGGAGCAGTGGATGCACACCCTGTCAGGATTTTTCAGGATCACGGAGTAGCAGGCAATGCTGGGCGCCATTCCCACGCTGACACACAGGACAGGCACTGCACAGCACCCACTTCACTCTGCAAGGTGTCAGAGACCTTCGGAGAGTCCAGAAAAGTCAGCTCACACCAGACTCTTCTTTCCCTGCCCATGCTGGCACTACCTCTGCTCTCCAATGCTCCTGCAAACTGCAGTAGAGGCCTGCAGTGAACTCCTGGGAGTTCACTCTATTCCACCCCTCATTCTGAAGAAACATTAATATTTTATCATCAATGACTATTGATTTTCTTTTTCCATCTTGCATTTCTTGAGCACATCCTGTACGGAAACAAACTTGAGAGAAAGTAAAGAGAGCAAATAATGCTGTTTAATTTGCAATATATTACCAGCTTCATGATGTGAAATGCTAAGCCTGGACTTTTCCACATGGATTAAGTGTCACTGTGGCAGATAATGGACACAATATTTCTACCAATGAAAAACAGAACGAGATACAAGTAGCAGAAGTGGGAAAGCATGGCTCCATCCACTGCCTCATACATCTCCCTGCAGCAACCAAGTCACCAGCCTGACCCTCACCCTGCTGGGCTGGGCAGTGACACAGGTTTTACCAAATCACCTGAAAAGCATCTTGGCCATCTTGTCACCCATTTCACTGCTGTCTGAGAAGAGTTAACTTCAGGCTAGATGTTCAAAAGTTACTCTTGTATAATAAAGACATGATTATGGAGATTACACCAGCTCTACTGATATATTTGAAACTTTAAACACAAGAAACACACAGGATTAACAAAAAGTGACAGTTTCAGCTCCAAGGGCCTGCAAAGTTGCCTTCAGCCACTGAGAAAGTAGGCAAAGCAGGCTGTCAGGATGGATTTTCATCTTTATAAAGGCAAGATGACAGCACACTGTGCTTCTAAGGATACAAATTCGGCTAGTAAATTCAAGGTTTTCTGTTGCACAGTTATGTTCATCTGATAATCTTAGGAGTTCATCAGCTAAAAAAAGCATTGATTCCCCACCAGTCACAGGAGCAGGCAAAGGCACAGGGAAGCAAACCCACAGGGGAGGGACGCAGCCCTGCCATCACACAGGGCAGAGCATCTCTTGGCACAACCTGCTGGGTGCCATATTCCAGAAGAAAATCTGGGCTAAAACACAAGAAGCAGAACTCTGGACCCTGGGAGAGCCAGGACTCCTTCCCCATACCCCGGGCTGCCCATACCACCTTGCCTTTCCTCTGCCTGCTGATACAGGGACAAATGCTGCTTTTCTAAAATATTTAGGCAGTAGCTGGATCACTGCCACATTATGGGCATTCTCCAGAGCGAGACTTCCAAAAAACCAGGGCCTCCACCACCACCTGGGACTTAAGGGACACGAGAATCTGTAATCTTGGAGAGGGTTCTCAACTTCTCCTCTCTACCTGCACTCTGCAAAGATCAGTGAGCTGCAGCACAGCCACCGCTGGCAGGTTCACCCCTCTTCTTTCCTGTGAGGCTCCAGCATGGGAGGAAGCTCCTTCAGCTCATTCCCAAGCAGTGGAAATTGGCAAGGCTCCATAAAGCAGCTGAAGATCTGGCTCCACTTGATAGTTTTATCTGAGATCATGATGAGCTTGACTAGAGGGTGCCAGCTGGATTGCTCTGGGGAACCCTATTTATAGATAACACTTGAAAGGGCAAGTTCAAGGTGATGGCCGCTGGTGGCCCTTTTTTGTATTCCTTCAGGAGATCCTTATTCACACCTATTCAAGTGCTTGCCAAGCAGGTTGGAAAGGCAGCAGATGAGAGCTCCTGGTGCTTTGTGCTTTTCCCAGCCTCCTGGCAGGAGCACCGCTGCCATCTTGCCCTGCACCACAGGCCATGGACAGCTGACACGTAGCTGCGCATTCTTCAGACCAAACCTTCATTTTTGTGGTCAGAGCAGTTTGGGTTTTTCTCAGAGCAATGAGATTCTCAGTGCAGCAACAGCAGATCACTTTTTAGAGCCATCACCTGCTCGCCTCTGAGCACAGAACTTGTTACTTGACTCTGCGCATTTTGTTTCACAAAGAACATTGCAAAATCACTGGCAAGAACCACCTGAGGAATTATTTTTGTTTGCTGAAGGACTGCTTTTCAAAGGGGTAAAGGGACTAGACATAGCATCTAAATAATCCCAAAGGCTCTTTGCATTGCTTTAAAAAATTTGGGAGATATTTTAAAGCATCAGCATCACTCCCATGAAATCCCCTGTGACAGAGATGCCTCCACTGGGCCTAAACCATGAACCAAAGCCATAGGCTTAAAAGGAGAAAGGATTCCCCTGCACACCATTGCATCAGGGCTTTATTTGGGAACTTAGGCCACTTGTAATACACTCTAAGTAATACTGCACGTGGACCACTGTAAAAATGACTTTTTGAAGTCATCCAAGCCATCCCTTGGCAACATCCCTTGGCTGAATCAGGGCCAGCAGGAATACAAACCTACCCCAGTCTAAGCCCAGAGCTATTGCAGATGAGGACAATGAGAGCCCACAGGAAAATTCCCTTCACCTTCCAACGCTCCTGTACCACCACTTGCACATCACTTATTCCTTCTATTTTTTCAGCATCTCCTGCTGGCCATCTGTGCATAGTCTGGGCTCACTCAGGCATTGGAACAACTTTCAAAAATCTGAATTTCTGGAGATTTTAGGCTGAAACAGAATAACTAATCTGGGGTCTACTTTTCAGGCAATATCCCAGGTTTATGCAAAACAATTTCAAGAAGCCAACAGTGCACTTGGTGCTTTTCTGAGACACTGTTCAGTAAGTAGAAAGTTGCAACACATCTAAGTTCAGGGTTAGGGTCTCTCAATAAGCAATAGAAGAAATGGACATAACAACACTTAGAGCTTTAACTGATTATGTATCCAATCCTCAGTGTTCTACCCTTTCCCCCGTATCAAATCACATCAGAATGCATATTTACGTTTTTCTCCCCAGCTCACTGTATTAGTTGCCAACCTGCCAGAACATGAATGAGGAGGGGGCTTGGCCTTAATACAGAACCACTGAGAAACTTTTAATTGGAATTTCAGCTCTTAGAAAATAGCATTTTTATGCCTTTATCAAAAGCAGGATCTAGCAGATGTTCTCCTTCCTTTGCAGGTGATGTTTCCATCACGGGACACAAACTCCCAGCACACAGCTGCACCTTCATAATCAAGCCCTAATCCACCCAGTTCCTTCAAAGCTCATGAAATGTGCAAGATGGAGACAAGAAATCCAGGTAGTCAAATTGATTTCTGCTTTTAAGGGCTACCTATGCTTAGGAGTTGCAGTTTTGATGACAACTTTTAAGCTTCCAGAAGAGCATGTCCCTCATAGGAAAGGAAAATTCATCTGTGCTTGCCAGTGGTCAGTGTTCTGAGCAGCAGGTATGGCTTGACAGCAAGGACAGCAGTGCCTTTTACCACCTCACAGATGAAAATGTGTTGAGAAGATCAGGACAGAGCAAATCTTAGACTAATTCATGTGGAAAGCGAGCCTGGGAGGTTACCTGCTCCAATCTCTGCCCAAAGCAGGTCCAAGAACAGGGTGGAGTCCGCAGTATCCTCAGGGGTGGAAGCCTCACAACCTGCAGGCAATCCAAGATCGTGTTAACTTGGAAAAACCACCACAAATTATGTAAAGGCACTTACCAGAAACACCTGGACATGCAGACAGGCTGTGTTCAGCACAGGGACAAGCTTCTTGGGTATGGTCACACAGGGGAGGAAGAAAACCAGATGCAAACAAGGCTTGTGGGTCAATCAGGAAAGATCAAGTCAACCTAGAAACTTACTCTGAGGGGGCTCTTAGGTCTTGTGTTGAAAGTATTAAAAGACCCAGTTGTTGGTATTTAAATATGTTGAACCCATTTTTCTGGAAAATTTCTACATAGGAGATGAACTGCTCATATTTTGGGATATGCATCTAGGCCTAAGCAATTCTGAATTCTGGCAAGACTACATCAGAAGCTGTTACAGAGCAAGCAGTTGCAGACAAATCAGGTTTTAATTAATAATCTCAGACTCCAAATGAGCTGCATCCCTGCACTGTCATCTGGAAACACACAAGCCTCCACAGCTACAACATTCAGAGCATCTTCAGCAGATTCCTGCTCTGAAAACTGCAATCACTTAAATCAAAGACTTTAAAATTCATTTTAGCAGCAAGACATGCATCTTCAGTGATTCACATTAAGGACAACAGTTTCTCCAGGGAGAGGAAAAGAAGCCTGCCTACCCCATGGGAGATCACAGATGCTCTTTCACAGGAAGTAATTTAAATATAGCCAGGAAAAAAACAGGTTTCACTGAGTGAGCTTTTTCAGCAGAAAAGCTTAGAGATGAAAGCAAAAATACAAATGATAGTTTCCTCAGTAGAATAAACAGTTGGATTACTGGCAGGACATTCAATGCAAGTCTCTAGAAGATGGCCCCCCTCAGCTGAGAAGTTCACTCACCTCTAAGCACAAATCATGTATTTCTTTTTGTTGGGGCTTTCAGAGAGAATAAGAAAACAGGCATTAGAACACTTTTGTTGAAGACAGCATTAGTTATCTTCAGCTGTACTCTATGAAATAGATAGAGCAATATCACTCTTGCAAACTTATGGTGAAGCTCTCTCCCCAGAGCTTTGAAATTTGAAATATATTCAAAAAAGCACAGCAGGTAGTTTTTTAAAACAGCCACAAGACTGGCCTAAAGCATGCTGAAGATGCAGAGATTTTTGTGGTCTGAAAGTGATCTAGAGACCATCATTTCGCAGAGGTAACACTAGAGACTCTGAGTTATTAATTATATGAGATCAAGTAATTACTTACACAGCAGAACTTGGTATTTTCTTCTCATCTTGATCTGGCGTACCCCATTATAGATGGTACTCAAGGAATTCACTTCAAAACAAGAAAGTTATGTTTAAACAGCAATATAAAAATGGAAATGCCCAGGAAAGTGACAAACTAACCTCTGGACTGGGCAGCACTGGCCTGTTCTGTGAGCACAAGTGCACAGGGCTGCTTGGGCAGGAGCTGGACTTGGCCCTCTCAGAACTCCAGTAGAACCAGAACAAGGTTCTGAGCATACCTACTTTAAATGCAAACATTTTGTATCCTCTGCTTTGATGTTTTGTAAAAAACACACCAGGTGTTCAAAGTACCAAAAAAAGTTCCTGTGGCTTGAGTTTCAGAGCTGGAAAAGCATTGTGAGTTTTTCTAAGATGCAAAGTTGTTACACCGTGACAACACCAACAGGGACCGCAGGATTCCCATTCATGCATAGCTTGCTGTTCTATAGCACCCAGAGACAGCTTCACCTTAAAATAAATCTGATAGAAGAACAGTGAGATATTACAAAACATGATTAAGACTGGTCTTATATGCTGTTTTAACCAGCTGTTCGATGCATTTAATATTGAATTTTAGATTTTCTACAGGGCAGTGTCTGGCCAAAGGGCTCACAGCAGATCCAAGGAGATCCTGGTACTTTGTGCCCTCCCCTCTCACATCCCATTGTGGCCAATGAACAGCCCTGGTGCTCCACAAGCGCTGGCAACTGCTGGGACAGCAGCACCACCGGCCGAAGCCACACGGGAAACGCTGCAATCTCACTACCCACTGAGAAACATCTGCCTTCCACCTCTGTTATAAAAACCCCCAGAGCCAGGTGATGTTTGCCTCCCACACAGAAGGGACTCTGGTTGGTTTATTCACTACAGCCCGTGTGCATTATCCTTTTGGGACAGTCTGAGCGGGGCCCAGCAGGACCAGGGCAGCAAAAAGCACCAGTGTTGACTCGGGCCTTGGAGGGAATTCCCCAGGCTCCATCTATCCCCAGGAGCCCCATGCACAGACAAGGAGTGCCAGGGCCTTCCCCCTGACCTTGCACAACCAGAGGCTCTGGAATGAGGAGCCCACGGGGCCTTGTGGCCACCCCACACAACCACATCAGCCCCACCTGGTGCAGAGAACCCCACAGAACACATCAGGCGTGCATTCCTCATCCCTGCCAAAGGATTACTTAGCTCTAGGCTAATAATTGAAAGATGCTGGGTTTTAGAAGCCATTTAAGAATCTTTCTAAATTCCTGTTGGAACATTTCAGTAGCTAAGTAAGTGAAAAAATGCTAACATTAATTAAAAAGACACTTTTTAAACTTGAAAGCTCCTATGAATTAAAGCTTTCCTTCATAATGGAATTCTAAAATCTGCTGATAAAGCAAGAGAAAAATAGTTTGCAGGTTTAGGGACACCCACATGAAGCAGGAAAATTAAAGCACCTGATTTCACTTAAGTCCAAAGAGTCTGTTGCAAAAGACTGGCAAGCTCTGCTATTGAAGTCAACACCACTTAACTTCCTAAACTATGCCACTTCAATCTCTTTAAGATGCTTCTTTTAAGTATTAGTGATGTAGAAGTCTGCAGAACATCTTGTACAAATGTAGTACACCCCAATTTTTTGTACCATCATTAGTCCAAAGGAGACAAAACAAAAACCTGTGTACAAGCTACACCAAACAGCTACCTCCGAAGTGCATTCAAGGAAGGTCCTGATCCGCACAACCAAGGCAGCCTGTCAGCTCACACTAATCACACCTTGCCTGGGATTACCCATGGACTGTATTATTCAGAAACTTAAAAGAACTACGAAGCAGCCTGATTAGTTGTATTTTTTTTTTTATTAGGTTTATTATGACTTATTAGAGTTTCTATTACTCCAGCTGGGTAAACCACATTTGAAAGTAAGTTTAACTGCAGGACTTCAATTTCAACCAAAATCATTTTTGCATTACTTTATTGTAATATAGATTTAAATTGAACATTTAAAACTTACTTCATTAATAAGCAAGCCAAGCTCAGTAGCTTCAGTGCAGGATGTACTTTATGTAACTGCCGCACATTCAGGTTAGATTGGATGTACATGGAGAAGAGACCGGGCAACTGCACGACTCAGAGGAGAAAGCAAAAATAAGCACCATTTTTACCAAACTAAACAGTTCTCCAGTCAGTGTTCCTTACTGAAAAACAACTCACTTCTGGCTCCAGGGGCTATAGCTTGGATAATAGCTGAAAGCTATATCCAGAACATCAGTTTTCTAGCCTGGCACAAGAAATAGTCTTCAAAGCAACAGGTACTGGACTTATTTTTATTTTTTTTTTAAGAGACAACCTGTTCTCCTGTGTTTATCAGGTGAATACATGCATTTTTGATCATTCTGGCAGAGGTCAAAGAGCAAACAACAGTTGGGGCTAAATGAAAAACAATCAAAAGTTGCCAAATATTTAAGGTACAAGCAAAAAAACATTAATGCAACAAGTTTAATATCAAAGTCTGCTTTCTTTCAAAGAAAAATGGCACAAATTAAATAAGAAGCCAGACAAATTTAGTTTTAGATGGTAATAGACTGAATTAATGCTTCAGAGCATCAACAAGATTTATTTCACTGCCAAGAAAGTGGAGAAGTAATTTGAACAGGCTCTGTATTTGGGCGAGACCAAGAGCACTGCTACAGTTCAGTCCCTGTGTGCAGAAGTGATACCTGTATGATGTCTCCTTAACCACATCAAGAATAAAGTGTGTTAGAAGTTGCAGAGCATAAGCATCTTACTTGTACAAGCCAGTTAAAAAACAAACAGAAGAGCTGAAGAATGGTTCTCACATCTGTCCTTTCTGTTCAGGACTTCACCTTTCTTTTAGAACAGAAAAATCCCTCTGCCAATAGTCGAATAAATACTAACATATATTCAGATACCATCTTCAAAATCATTGCTGAAAATGCAGTCTCCAAATGAAAACTAGCTTTATGCAGTATTAACATCTTACATAAACTAAACCTTATGAATTGTAGTTAATAGCAGTAACTGAAATTAATGTATACTGAGTCTCCAAGTGATGTGCAAGTTCAGCTATGTAACGCAGGTGGGGGTTGGAGCAGTTCTTACCACTTTTCTTTGGACAGTTCTGACAGCTATCCATGAACTACAGAGCCTCTCACTACAGTACTGTGCAACTACTGACATCTTCAAGGGCTCTTCCGTGTAAAGAAATGTGATGGAAGCACCACAAGGCAAGGAAATCATGCTCAAGTAG
The DNA here is from genome assembly GCA_013398275.1 of Promerops cafer. Taxonomy (NCBI): domain Eukaryota; kingdom Metazoa; phylum Chordata; class Aves; order Passeriformes; family Nectariniidae; genus Promerops; species Promerops cafer. The sequence goes on from VZSE01006884.1 coordinate 615,345, forward strand.
AGAGCCTTGAGTATCTCACACAGCATTGCTGTCTTGCCTTGACTACAGACATTGATGAGAGGGCACCAGGGTAAAAAGGGCAAACCTATGGTGAAGTCTGCTTCAAACAGCAAAGATAATACAAAAGAGATCTGACTCTACAAGCACGTAAGCAAAAGTCTTGAAGAGCTGTGTATTAACATGGAGCTCAAGGTGCCTTAACTTTGCCAGAAACCACAATTTTTAGTATTGGGAATCTAGCATAGCTACATTTAATCCCAGGATCAGCCTATGCTTCCAGTTAAAGCATGTATACCACCTCTCTAAATACCCCTTTCCCAACGTGCAGGGTTGGAGCTCTTCATTTTCTTATTCTTCCTGTGTTATCCCTTTACAAGGCAGAGGTTTAGGGGCCCTAAAGCCAGAGCTCTCCACCAAAGACTTTCTCCCTCTACGTATAAAAATAGTCAGGACACTCCGAGACTGACATCTGTCCTTCCCCATTCAGAAACAGATTTGCAGCAGATCAGTCTTGATCTCTAGTTCAGTTTTAGACTATGCTTAAGTTACGGCAGCCAGAGTTCAATCCTATGAATGTAAGCTAAACACAAAAAGAAAGCCATTTATCCTTTTTAATTCATGCTTACAGCATGTTTATCCAGAGTTTTATAATCAACTTCCAGTTTTAAATTATCTTCTTAGCACTTCACAGAACCTGCATGTCACTCCCTCCTGGAAGGGGATGGCATCACAGAATCTTGTTTAAGTTAGTCCAAGTTTCCACATGTGACCAGAAGTCTTACTTGTTAGAACACACCCCTTTTCCAACTATTCCCCACATTCCCTCTCCTCCCACCCCTCCCCAGCAATGGGCAATTACTTCACAAGAAATGTAAAATAGGATATGGGTGTACACAAAACCTACCCTTCACTAATACTGAACAGAAAAGTCTATTTTCCAATTACAGGACATTTTTCTCTAAATTTAGGTCAGCACTGGTGCAGTCTGCACTGTGTATGATTACCACAAGGATAATACCAATAAGTACATATACTTTCTCAAACTGATTTAAAAGTCTATGAAGTTAATTGGGGAAAAGTTTAATATTGCTACTTCAGAGCACTAGAACACACAAAGTGAATCCAATAAAGACCCTTGTATTGATTCAATATTAAGTATTAATTGCATGACCATCATAGCACCTCTTTACATTATCACACAATCACCAGAATTATCAACTGCTTTTAAAACTAAAAAGGGTACAGTCCAATATTTATAACTTGCACACTGTTACTATACAGAAACTAGGTGCATGGTACAGTGCTGCAAAAATGGAAGCCTGCAGTTTTGACAAAGATGCCAAGTCATGTTGTAGACAATTTCAGTCAAACTGGCAATACTGTTTAAGCAAATACTCAAAGCAGGAAATAAAGGACAAAAAAAAAAAGTTCTATAGCCAAATAAACATCTGAAATTTCCTTTCCCTTTAATAATACAAGTAAGGTCACTTTTAGCCTTGGAACAGATACATGTTCGCCTATGATGATCTTGCTAACTACTACACAATATCTGATGTCCTCTGCTAAGAATATAGTTTAAGAAAGCCGCAGTTACAAGAGGCATCTAATGTAATATCTAAAATTTCCTTTATGGCATTTATTGAATTCTTTGTTTTAAACAGTGAATATGGAAAGATGGCCTCATGTTTCCTTTTCAATAGTACTCTGAGGATCAAGTGGCTTTCAAGCAGCATGGTGGGTTTGAAATTTTTGCAGTTTAGATCATTCTGTTGCGTTTATGAGTTGGTGAGTCTGTAATGACATCGCCACACTGGGCTGAGGTACGCTTTCTAGTTCCACCATTGTCCAAGTGGAGTGCCATTTCTTCTGATATGAAAGTGTTCAAATCAACATCATGGAGTCCATTTCTCCTTCGACTAGCATTGGAGCCACTGCTCACGTGAGTAGGCGAGCCTGGGGTACTCGAGCGAACACTTATACTAGCCATTGCACCACTAAGACCTGGGGAGAGAGAGAAAAAGGGCTTCAGTCAGACAGCACACAAAGTCCCGTTCCCACGAGTGCCACACAGGATCGCACGCGGCCGAATTCCGCGGAGATCTTAAAGACACTTCACCCTACTGTTTGTACCATTCCAGTCCAGAGCACACCTTCTCAGCTTTCAGTCCGTGTCATAACCCAGTAATTACCAGAACTGCTTTGTGTGACATCAAAAGAGAGCTTATACACCAGGTTGTAACAGCACACTCTGGCAAACATTAACTCCATAAGCATGACATGCTATTCAAAACATGGACATACTCAAGAGCAGATAATTTCAATTCAAAGGCTTCACACTGGATCAACAGCCCTGCCAAGGACTTCCCAGTTGAACTGACCTGGTCTTGTGTCAACACCACCACCCTGCTCCCTTTTACTTCCTGTAGGAAACTGCAGTATGGCAGCAGGTCTCAGACAGGTGCACACGACAGTTTATAAATACAAGCTTTTATTTCATGGCTAACACTAACAGACAACACATTAGTATCATTAAATTCAGAAGTGCACTTAAAGAACAAGCAAGAAAAACCACATGACAATCACCCAAAATTTTTTATCAACAGATCTGATACAAATCACTGTCACAGGTACCCTGCAAGTACTTTGGTTTGTATTCAGATTAATGATGTTTGATTCAAATTGAAGTTTATTTCTTGTAGAAACAAGGCCATAAAAAGACAACCATGAACTTTCATACTAATTTAACCTCTGCCTTCTGTAACATTAAAATTTTACAGAAGTGGGACATTCTAAAACATAAATTTAGTAAGGACTAATACACAAAAGTCTATCTACTCTTCTCAATTTCTAATTCAGACTGTATTTGGAGATTAACAGGAATTCAGACATAAGAAAAACATCTTTGCTATCATAACTTTTCCAAATCTGAGTATTAGTAGGAGAGTATAGAAACATCTGTTGGCCCTAGGAAAGATAAAGATAGATCTGCATATTTTCTAACAATAAGAACAAGGAAATGTTGAACCATCCAGGAAGATGCCACCCCCAGTAACTTTCAAAATCTTAGGGCTCTCTTCTCCAGTCTCAAATATTCTATAGCTCTGTCCAGCCATCATAAATCTTGTATGTGGCATTAATTCACATCTCCATATACTGTCAAATGAGCAGCCAAAAATCACTGACTGACAAGTCAAGCCTAACAAAACCCAATCCATCAGCTGCTGGTAGGCCAAACAGGCAACTTCAGAGGCTCTGGGAAGAGAGGACTGCTAGAACTACATCAGTCACCAGAAACCTCAGTTGGAAGGTAAAGTCTAAAAGCCATCTGCAGCAATAGCAGGTTGATACACAAGTCAGGATGGAGCAGGCCAACCAGCTTCACTCTACTCAACATTACTGAATGAACATTTAAAGCTTTGAACTTGTAACAGCACAGGAAATACATTTACACAGATCTGGCATGACGCAACAACCAGTGCACAGCCACTAATAGCTGATTCTTTCTTAGGGCTTTTGCTTACAGCTCCAAATGGTGTTCAAACAGGGCTCAGAAGCATGGTCTGAACTCCAAGAGGCACCCTGCAGATTTTATTAATAGCAAAATCAACGTTCATTCACAATGGCAGAAAGTATTTAAACAGAAGAAGCTGTTTTAGTGTAAAGGTAACTCAGAAATTAGGTTTGTGACAGTAGTCTCAGGATTAAGGTCAAGCTTAAATTCAAAACCATTAGGAAAAGAATTTCCCATGCATCTACAGAAGAAAGTAAAGCAGCAACTTGATGACAAATGTATGAGAAAAAGCCAATTCAGGTACCATACCTTGGATAAACTACCAACATGCATAATTTGGACAGGTAACAAATCACTTCACAATTCAAAGATATCAGTAGTTTAATTTCAACTGGCACGACATACATTAGAAAAAACATTAATTCTGTACATTAAATTGGAAAAAATCTGACAGCATACAGGTGACATTTTTTCAAATCGAAACTGATTGTAGAGATTTCCCCCCACATCCCTATTCCAAGCAAAACTGCTGTGACCACACAAGTTCAGTGTCATTACTTACACTTAAGAGTCAACAATTTAAATCACAGTCATTTACTGTTATACAACTCATACCAAATGAGCAACACAGTAATTCAGTTTTATCATGACATCTTTTTACTACATGTAGTGCCCAAGTCGGGGAAAAAAAATTATTTCTAAATAAACCCCAAAACTGACCTGTGATGTGAAAAGACATTTTTTTGGCACCACTCAAGAACTATGTTTTAAGTGGAGCCTTTTCAAGCATTCTTTAGAATAGCTGATACAGTTAAAAGACACACCTGTAACACCCTGCAGCATATTCTAAACCAGACTGCCAAAGTTCACAAGCAATGCCTAAAGTAGTCACTGACTTCCCAGTATTTAGGTAATGCTGAATCACTGTACATTTAAATACACAAACAACCTTCAGGAGATAATTAGAAGTTAAAATCTTCAATCCAACTTGGTGTCTAAGGCAAGAGAGTAGCTTTGAAGTAATTTCTACAGATCAGAATACAAGGATATTGCATCACAGCACGGACTTTGAGCTACAGGTTAATCTTGCATCTCACACAGGTATTTAGTACCAGTAGGAGTCAAGGCTGGGTACACTGACAGACTAAGTGACAACCTCAGCTCCTGGCAGTTAACCAGATTACACAGCACTGCCCATCCATCCAGGAGAGCAAAACTGCAAAATGAATGAAACACTCAGATCACAGTTTAGGATTGGCTAATTGGGCTAACATGGAAGAGTCAAAGCAAACTCAAGGCATACTTTCAAATATCAAGATGCCACTTTATGGAAACAACATCTCTGAGAACAATCTGCAATGCTCAAGAAAATCTACTTTTGGTCGACAGGGAAAGGAGTTAAGTTTTTCCTTGGGAAGCTGTTGCAAGGCAGAGGAAATCTCAGAAGAACCATCTACTGTGAATTACTCTGAGTTTAAGCTTTCAGCAAACTCAGCGCTCTTCCCAAAGCATTTAAAGCAATAACTGACACTAGGAAGTGGTAAGATGACATGACTGTCAGCAAATGCCATTTTCCAACCTCAAATTTCTATATCATGATTAATATGGCCTAACCACAGGCACACCAGTTTTGTCCATACAACAGGACAGAGAGCCAAACAGCTGCTAAAGTGACTTTACTTTTCCCACAACCTCATATCCACCTCTGAAGTTTCCCATTCCTTTCTACCAGGGACATCTCCTCTATTCTTAGAGGCCTTTAAGAAAGCACACATGGCTCTTACCCCCTTCTTAAATTGGAAAGGTTTGCAGTGGAAGGCATATCTCAAACATTTTGCAGCACCTAGTACATTCACACTCCTGTCATATCTTTCACCAACAATACGACATTTCATAGACAATGATTTTACAAAGTTATATTCTAAAGGTCTTATAGTACTATTAGAAAGAGCTGCGACCAATACTAGCCAATTTATAACTAAGTACACTCCAAAACTATCAATGTATTAGAATGCTTGACTGAAACTATTTTTCATGGATTACAAAACACTTAAAACTGTCAACTCAAAATTAAACTCAAGTTTATCACCACTGGCCTAACAAACTGTAATTGCTGTTTCATCTGCACTACAATCATGCCCACATAAAACTTTCAGGTCACTACCACAGCATAATATACTGGGTAGCTACTGTTCAGTATAGTAATAGTACTATTGTTTACTAGAAGTTTTAATCAGGAAGTATCAAAAGGAACATTCACACTTAGATAAGTGTGACAAAAGCAGGAATTAGTTAATAACCTCAGATAAATACAAAATGGCACACAGAGAGAGATCCTTGTCACTCTTCTGTCATACTCACCCTTTCACAATACTGGCTCAAAGAGCAAGTTTTAGCAGCACATACCAATACACAATTCCATCACAGCTATATATATATACAATCTTTAAACTGTGTCAGACCACTCTGAACTCTGTTCTCTCATCCCCTCTTTTTCTAACTGCTGCTTCTCCACTCTGCTAAGTGCTCCCCTTTTAAACTGCACTTTAATATTCTGAGAAGCAAATATGAAGACCTAGTGGAAATTGAGATTCTTAAGGTGCCAGGCCACACACTTCTATGTATGTGCAAGTGTTCTCCCTACCCCAGAGATACCAGATGACATAAATTATATACATCAACATTAAAGCTAAGGAGAAAAAGAACTAATATTCTCTCACTGTACTGCTGCCCTATTTTTTTTCCCAAATTCACCTAATTTTTGATTAAGAATGTTTAAGTCAAATGCATTTCAACACTACCTTTCCAAGCTTGCTTCTTCCCCCTCCTCAAATCACAGCATTTTCTCACATTATGCTGGGAGGACAGTCTGTGAAACATGGAGCACATCCCACAGTAAAGGACACAGACTGTGCACCAGACTTGGTACCCCAGCTACAGCCAGGCACAAAGTGGCCAAGCACGTGGCAGTTTGGGAATCTTGTACTGTCAGCTCAGATTGATGTAATTCTGTCATTTGAAACTCATCTCTTACAGAACTGGAAAAAAATAGTACACATCCAGAGAGTACGTGAAGATACATCCATACTTTCCCTAGCTGCAATCACATTTCAGGGACTAATGGAAGTTAAAAACCCAACTCTGTCATTGAGATGTTGGACAATAAAGGTATTATCTTCTACTACCACATCTCAAAACATCAAGCATCAGACTGATGTTTCATTAAAGTTTCAGAAAACTGCACTGGCACTTCAGAGTAAAACATCATGTATTACCTTGAGATAACTACTCAGCTTTTCTGAAAGGCTTGAACTTCTTTTCAAATAGTCACAGTTCAAGTCACCAGCCATGCTTTATTTCAAAGGTTACCCATTAGCATGCTAACAGTGAAAAGCTGATAAGGGAAAAGATGTTGTTTACCAAAGTTTACTCTCTCAAGAGTAAGGTTCCAAAGCCTCATTCTCCCTAAGTAACACTGTAGATTTCAGTAACAACTGCAGAGCATAGGTGCCATGGAGTTAAAAGAAAAGGGAGATCACATACATCTTAAACATTCTCATGCCTAATTTTTTGTCATGATAATTTTGCTTTTAGCTACTATAACAAGTTTTTCTCTATTGTTCTGCTTTCAAGACAGGTTTTCTTGTAGTAGAACGACTTGATAATCAGCATCACAAGATGAAATTCTGGGGTCAATATCTTGTCCAAAAAACTGTCAACCATCTTGCAGAGATAAAATACAGGTCAAAGGTTACAGGGCTGGAGACAGAAGAGGCAATGCCAAAAAAACAGTTTTAAGATATTTCTTTTCAGATGAAGCATACAATTTAAAGATTGTACTGATGCCTAAAGGATGCTATTTTCTAACGTTTTAGTCTATGGCATACACCTAGAATTGTGTTTGATGTTCCAGAAAATACTGAATTGTTAGCTATTCTGTTACCACTGCTTCTGTCAAAATTGTCAGATGTGCTTATGATGCATTTAGGGGTTACACGACAAAAAAAGAGGTCTTTTCCACCATCAAAAGGGAAGATCAGCAACCTATAATGCCATGGTCTTTAGATATATATTAGTAGCTCTTTCTGAGAGGTCAATACACCAGCTCTGCTTCCACTGAGCTTTATTTGGTGCCATAGGCTATTCCTACCTATCCCTACTTCACTAAAGGAGATCTTGCTGCAAGCAGCAAAGTTTTAGCATTATCCCTCAAATCTAATTCAACCTATCCACATGTTCAATAAAGAAATACTCTACTCCCACCAGGAAGTCAATCAGCACAAAACAGCCTCCCACCTTTACATGCCAGTGGGAAACTCCTCTCAAAACCTCCATGCCTGGACTGTTGCTCACCATCATCAGGTTCTCACGTTCCCTCATGATACCTAGAAACAGCACTTTCAAACAATGTGCCGAAAATTACAATAAGCATAGGCCTAATGAGGACAATTTACACACACCTGAAGATCCTTGGCAGGTTTCAAAATCAAAACATAGTTTTGAGAAGCCCTACAATAAATAGGATATGAGTTCATGAGATTGCTTAATCACAGCTTCCTTAATGTTAAAGGAAAAAAAAAGGGGGGAGAAGCTGGAGTAATGCCGACATTGTGGGCAGTAACCTGAAAACAGTTATGAGGCCAAATACAAGCCTAGCCACTAAAGGATTAGCACAAAAGCATTTGTGTCGAGGACCAGATTGAAACTGATATGAGGAGAACCTAATCCAGAAGGTGACTGACATGTAATCTTGTCAACCAGCTGATGAAGGGGAAAGTACATTTTGAACCCCTGCAGTGCCACTACAGAGGACAGAACTTCCTCATGACCCTGCATTACATTATGAAATATGGGAAACTTTATACATCATTGTTCAGATCCTCATGCTATAGAGAAGTGACTTCCATAAACCACCTCTGTACAAAGCAGACGTTCGGAAAAGATACATGGACACAAAAAGAGCCATATTACCAATAAAAATGCCTCTGAGTTTACTCAGAGAGCTCACTGTGCTGAAGTGAGCCTACCTAAGCTTCCTCTCACCTGAGACTGAGCCTTTACAGTTAAATCCAACTCCACAGATTTAACTGTATTTTCAGAAAAGCATTTTTACGAGGGTGCTTACCACAGTGAGAGCCAGCTTCTGCAGTTGTTCTCATGAAATTAATTTTATCTACACTGAGTAAGCAACAGTGGTGCACAGAATTCCCTAGCCCCCTTCCAGTATGAGGCAGGAAACTGCCAAAAACAACATGACTGAGTGGGGAAGCATGTTTTGCTTAAATGGCTGTCACCTAGATGGTAACAGTGTCTGGACTGTGCGTCTTGAAAAACCGCCACAGCACAGCAGATGCCAAGACTTCATTTTCAGGAATTCACGCTTCTAATTAGCTCATCAATTCTAACCCCCACTGAGAATATCCAGACAGTAAAAATTTAATTTAGGTTGCACTTCTAGATAGCTTAATTTTTACTTTTAGAATGGTCTTGGGTTTGTACCCTCACGATATCTGCTACCCTTTTGAATTTTAGAGGGCATAAAACCCAGAGGTGAACTTTCTCATCTCACCTCAGAAGCAATTTAAAGCACATTTGTCTGTCACTTGCTAAATCATAACCCAATACAGAATAAGCTACTGAATATTCATCTCTGAAAAGAGATACACCACCAACATTGCAGGTGATGGCAAGGAAGGCAATTCTGTATGACACTGGAAAACATGTCAATCTGAAAGTGAACTAGAACAAAGTTCTGAACAGGATTCAATTATTTCAAAAACGTGTAACTGAAACACCCTTTCTACGGGACTTTAAACAGAATGCTGAACTGCATTATCCAGTGCCTAACAAAGATACTAGAGAGCTAGAGACAGAAGCCTCAGACATCAAATTCCCTCCCTAAGCCCTAATTTGCTAGTAGTCAAATCTTAATATTTAACTAGTTGCTACCATAGCATTGCCATTTTCCAAGAATTCTGTTTGCTTTAGCATTGGTATGAATGCCAAGTCTCTTCTTGCATCAAAAACCTTACCAAGACTTGATACTAACCGTTGAGTTCAGAGCTGTGCAATATTACAGACCTAAATTTCGTTTTTATTAAATACCTTTTTTCATTCAAAACACTCAACTATACAAGTTTTTAGCAGCCAACACATGCCTTACACATGCAAAAGCTCCCTTAAAGAATGAAGGGGATACCTTCAGTTAAACACCAGGTACATGACACATTATGATATGCCAAACATGCTCTAAGAACCCCCACCCAATTTTAACCAAGTAGTATTGAAAAAGTGACTGTTACCATGCAGAGCTATGGCTTCACGGAAGGGTTGCAAATCAGTCTCTACAGATGAGCTAGTTTCTGTTGAAGTAGCTCGGTTAGGGGATACTACAGTCAGTCTTGGGGGAGCTCTAGAATTTCTTGGAGGAGGGACTTTTCCACAAAGGAAGCTGATCAAGTCTTCTCTTCGAATAGTTCTTCTACGTTTTTTAACCCAGGCTAACACATCCTTATTCCGACGCTGATAGCCAATCTGAATTCCTAAATCAAAGCTTCGCTGGTGGGCATCCACACTCTCTGCAAGAAGACAAAAAAAAGTTCTCTTAGTGTTACACAGCAATGCACAGCATGGCACAGCACTGATGTGGCTTCCTGTCAACCATGGGAAAGAAGTATCTACATCTTCTACAGGTTACACCACAAGGCAGCACCAAGGTGGCTGCAGCAGCAAAGAGGAGTTCCACTAAACCTGAGGAGAGCATTAGCCAAAACATTCCATCCTCTTTACAAGTCAGATACTCAACAGCAACCACTTAAACAGCATTTACTATACTTCAGGTCAACACCACAGCACTGTTTATTTATGTTAAGAACATACTTAGAGCTTGTCAAACTGAGGAAGATACTTAAATCAATGGACAACAGACTTAGACACACAAAGTGCATCAATACAGCTAGGAAGCCCCAACATAAGAAAGGAGTAACTGCTTTTCTTCATTCTGACAGGTAAGGAACTGCCAGAAAACTCAAGATTTCTTTCTTCTATTTTCAGCAAATTTCAATTGCAGAGGCAATTCACAGGCCGTAGTTTTGAAACTAATTAAAACACAGTTGTCCCCAATGTCTTTCAATTAGCCAACATGCCATTTACAAAGGCTAAGAAAGTTTCCTCCCCCATTTAGGATCCCATGGTAATTCTGATATACAAAAGCTTTAAACACACTATTTACAATAAATCCTACTACAAAATGCAATTTCACTCTCTGTTAGTGTAACTAGTCACCTGTGCACATCAGTTGTAACTGTCTCCCCAAAAGACTTAAATGCCAGGTATTAAGTTGCCTTCATACTTCGGGAAGTGTATTTCTGGCTATCAGTTTGACTGAATTTCAAACCACAGTAACAAGTGGGACAAATCCTGTTCACTACAGAATTTTGCTCATCTTGTTCGTCACAGGTTTGCTATCAGAGCTTTGACAACACCTATTTCAGTTTCATCTAAAGTACTGTTATGTTGCTCTTGCTCCGTAAAAGACATTAACATATCCACTCCAATTTTGTTTACTTGGATTCCACAGAATTTTTTCAATGGAAAAAATGACAGTGGCAAAACTGATTTAAACAGGATGTTATATTCTTGTTTTATTAATGAAGCCCAAGGCAAAAGCCATTTGCCCAAAAAATGAAGGTATTTCTTTAAGAACAGCTATCCCACGATATTGATTTAAAAACAATGACATACACATCTAGTGTAGCTTTGTCACACTCCAGAACCCAAAAAGAACTACTATTAAATGCTATTCTTGCACTTGCATTCTAAGGCACCACTGCACAAACCATAAAAGACAGCACTGAGATCGACACTGCCAAAGAGCAGCACTTCAAACCTAGCACAACAGACCAAAACCACCTCAAACTCAGCCGAGTTAAATCTTGGAGCTTTAGGAGTATAAACTAAATAGGTACACAAAGTACACTTAGCCTGCTACTTTTATCCACTCTATGAGTATTTTGCCTGTACTACTTTGTAATCTAGAGGCTACATCTACAAATGCTAATTCCTCTGAAAGCAATGGTAACACAACAAATTATTCCTCCTGCCATTTTATACTCCACAGCAGCCCAGGCTCCAATGCACTGGCAGGAAAAGCTGCCCAAACACTCTAGAGCCAACTTGGAAACTGAAAACTCTCCTGTAATCACTTCCTGAAATACCAGGAGTGTCCTTTTGAGGCTTGGAGGCAACTTCACATCAATACCCTGCTTTCTTTGTGTATGAGAATGCTTTACAAAGTGCTAACTGTGAACTAGGTATGAGGTTAAACACTGACTGCTGATGCAGCCCAGAGAAGTCCCAAGCATCATTACCCCAGACAGATGAGATTTTTACAGTGAAAGCCACAACTCTGTTTACAAAGTTAAGCTGGCAAAACCTAACCAGTCAAGCTGCATATATTCTGAAATTATTCAGTCAAAATTAACATTAGAAAATATTCAGGGTTTTTTAATAAAAACAAGGTAAATTATAAGCTCAGAAGTCTTATTGTAACATATACCTAGAACTTTCCACAGTGGCCTTAAGTTCTAAATCCTACATTACAAGCCATGCCTTCACATTTTTAGTGCAATCTGCAAGATAATGAAGTGTCTTGAATGCAGTCTCTATCACCAGCACCAGAAATTCAGGATATAAGACCATCAGTGTGGTGTGATATTAAACTTCTAATCTATATTCAGAAGAAATGCTGACATTCAAGACATCGTGGCATTCTCATTATGCACCATTCCTCGGGTTGCTCTTGTTAAGAGGATGATGCCTCAAAAATCCAAGTATTTATCAGATCAGAAAGCAGCTGACAAGGCAAGAGGCAGTTCATGGTGTTCAGTTCACCACACCAAGTATTCCTCCAGTGTTTTGACAGAGTCCTCCAAAACAAACACTACTGAGAATGTGAAAAACAGGAGTTTTTTTACGAGCCATGTTCACCACTAGGGAAAGCAAGCTCACAGTAAGAGACTCCAACTTGTCAGATATGACAGTGTTCAGCTGGTTCTACCATGTTATCACCAAATTTCTACTGACTTGCAAGTTAACTGAAAACTGAAAGATGGCATTCCTGAGTAACGCAGGTACTTTAGCATTTTAGGATGTGTTTGAAGTAAACATTTATTTCAGGTGCTGGTTTTTGAAGTATTACATTATACCTGACTAAAGTCACCTTCCAACTTAAACTTTATTTTCCCTGATCACCTACCCATCAGTTAATGAGATCATTGCTAACAAAAAGGCTTATTTTGCCTAGAGCACAAGTAATTTAACATTTTAACCAAAAATAAACAGCCTAAGTCTTCATACTAAACATGCTGTAAGGGAAAGCCATGCCATTTGTAAAGACAGTCTGCAATTATTCCAGACAATTTATTAGCACTACCTGCTACTACTCTAGCACCATTCTCAAATGACTATTGTCCCCAGACATGTTCTAGTGACCCACTTCCTCAGGCCAGCACCTTCCTGCTCTGAGGTGCTGCCCCTTCACATGACCTGACACATACACACAGCATTCAAATGCACTTTCTGCAGGAGGCAAGACTCTGGCAGTGAGGGTTGTGCACCGACATTCCCTCCTTGCTCTGTCCACATCTGTCAGAAACCTGATCACCCATGACAAACACGTCAAGTTCAACTCCTTAAAGCAAATACAAAATGACAAAACTGGAAGCAAATGAAGGACCATAGAGGCAGAACTACAGATAATGCTGTACAGACCAAGGAAAAAAAAAAAAAAACAAGGGGAAAAACAAACACCTGGAATTTTAAAGCACTTCCCTTGCTTGGAATGGAAGGCAGTAACAACAGGAATCACAATGTGCCAATTTCAGGTTGCACTGATATGTATCATTTTAGCACAACCTTTTAAAGAAAGTAAAATCCACTGAATGATCCTTCTGCAGACAAGAATTCCTGTGACAACCCGAAGAACTGCAGAGTTCAGAAACATCCAGTAAACCAGCACTAAAGCACAGCCACATGCCAAGCACACTCCTATCAAAGTTCTGACTAACACTGCCTTCTTACAGCCATGCTGAACACAGACATAATGACATTCTAGTGCTTAAAATAAACTGGGAGGCTTACTTAAGAAGCCTCACTGCCACAAGAAGATAAAACTTTCTGTCACATAAAAATCTATGCAGAATTTTATGAACACTAAACCCAACTTTGCTTCACCATAAAAGAAAAGACATTATACTGATACCCCAACATCTAATGCACCATAAAATATAAACAGTGCAGGGAATTTCAGTACTGTTTAATAAGCCATTCTACGCTTCCCCTGAATTCACAAGAAACACACACATATTAAAGATACGCTTTTTCAAGGGTCCCAAAGTAAAACAGCTTTTGAGTTTATGAGTCACTGACATGAGGCAACAGAAAAGATTCAGCTACCGTCAGCTAAAATGGACCAGGGAAAACCTGCAAGATTCAGGAAGCAGTCTCGGGTTAGATTTTATCAAGGTGAATAACAGACATTAACAGGCCCTACTTATGAGTAAGCCGGGGCAGGAGGCAGAGTGGGGCCCGGCTCGGCGGGGAGGGCTGCCGGGGCAGCGGGGGGGCAGCCCCTTACCTTTGTAGAGGTTGGTGACCGCAGTGGCGGCGTTCTGGAAGGGGACCCAGAGGGAGAGCCCCGGCTGCTGGCACACCCGGTCTGCAGGGAGGGAAGGACACACGGTGTTTATTTTGGAGTCACCCGCTCCGAACGGCCATGTTAGGTTTCGCCATTTTGTTCCACCTTCCGGAGGCAGCTCCGGATCGGGGCCGAGCGGGGCGGGCGGGCAGCGGCCCGGCCAGGGCAGCGGACGCGGTGCCCCCAGCGCGCCGGGGAGCGCCCGG
>VZSE01006884.1:630854-673785 GCA_013398275.1 Promerops cafer
GCTCCCGGCCTCGGGCGGCCCCGGCCGCCGCTGTCCGCGGCCGCACCGGGAGGTGGCAGCGGCCGCCGCGGCTCCGCTGAGGGGCAGAGCCCGCCCGGGAGGCGGTTCCCTTCCCGGCCCCGGGGGAAGATGGCGGCCGCGGAGGGCCCGAGGGCTGAGCCGTGTGACACGGCCGGGCCCGGGTCCAGCGTCCGGTAGAAACGGCTGAGGGATTTGCCCCGAGAGTTCAGACCCAGCGCATCACTTTTCTGCCTGTTTTACACATTATTTGGCATTTCTTGATTCTGCGCTGTACCAGGCAAAGTCCCAACAAGCAGACTGAAGTCACAGCTGCTTTGCGCACGTTTAAAAACACTCGTTTACCTCGCGATCTCGTCACTGTGCTGCTGTGAAAATGCACTTCCCAGCTGCTCCGGCCGCACTTCCAGTCAAAGCAAATGTCCCCCTGCTGAGGAGCGAGGCCCGGGCACACCTGCGTCCACACCTGTGTTTGCATCCGCTGTCCCCAGGCTGCGCTGCCACCCGTGCCCGCGGTCAGCCGCGTCCAGATCGGCCGCCACATCCCTGGAGTGATTGTAGACTCACACTGGCAGCCTGGTAGAAACACTCGCCGGCTTTATGGGCTGTTTCCTCATCTGACAGGCTGTTTTATCCACTCCATACTTGCTCCCTTTTTGAACTTGGATGTTCATACAACTTCCTAAAACATTCAGGAATTCAAGCCTAAATCATATATAGTGGGGAAAGAGGTGGTATGAGGGTATAATTACAACTGTTGAGTTGGGGTTTTTTATCTCTGAGGACAAATGAAAACTAAAGCTGCTGCTACTGTATTTCCTAAACCAGTGAGACTAATTACTAAGGACCTCCTACTTACGGGTTATGCCTTGGCGCTCCATGTGAGTAGAAGGGGTAAGAGGACCCATAGTTTCATGCATGTCTCCTTAAACTGAAATTGTGGCATTGGCTTTTAATATAAGTATCTCAGATATATAACACAAAGGCATGGGTATTCCCTTCCCTTCTAGGTAAGGCTCTGTCCAATGCTTGTTTAAGATTATGAACTTCAGCCAAATTTGTTTTGTAAATCATCCATTGATCAGAAGGGCAGTAAGTACATATTGTGGTGCAACATGGATTTTTCTCCTGTGCAACTCATTTAAGAAAAGCAAAGAACAGAAGAGGAGATCTTCTCTATTGAATAGGATTTCTTATAAAGTACCTACAACTTGGAAATACTCATTCCTTATACTCTTAAATTGTTGAAATACTGTAAAGCATCACACAGGACTGTGTGATGGTGTTGTGTTCTAGTATTTCCATACTCCAGTAAATCAAGTACTGAAATTCATCTCCCTCCTCAGAAACGTAGCAGAATTTCCTGTCAGCTTTCATGGGCTTTGCAGATGCTCTCTGAGATCAGAAGTTAGGGCAGGGAGCTTGATGGAAGAGGAGGAGACATGGCTATGCGGGACTTTGTGTGTACCACACATCTGTTTTTCTGACTATTTCTAAAGAGTTGCATAATGTTGGCAACTGTGAAATAAACAGTTCATTCCTGCAATACAATGTAGTGTCAGTCATGATTTATCAGGCAGACTGTCCTGAAATTTGGTTATGGCTGATGTCCATTCAGTGCAAGTCAAACAGGGAGCAGTAATGCATCTCTGGGCAATCCTGGGTAAAAGCTTGGCACCTGAATTTCTTGCTTTAATTTAGACAAACCTGGCTACACACCATTCTCAGCAGTATCTACGGCTGATAGAAACTGCTGGGATTCTGGGGGTTGTTTTCCTTTCTACACATGTTACACCAGGTGGGGTGGGTAATGTTGGAGTTGTTGTATGAATTGTTTTTATAGTTTTGTGAAGTGGCCATTGTTGATTTCTGGGATAGTAATGGATAGAGGTTGAGCTGAGAACATAGGGATACTGAATTTTGAAATTAGAAAAAATTTTTGGTAGAATAAAGAACTTTAACTTGGTCTACAGACTTCTTTATGCCACCTGAAGATAAAAGGTGTGTTAGGGCCTTAGGAAAGGAGCCAAGCACTTTCTGGGACTAGAATAATGTACCCAGTGAGTCCTGCCGGTAGAGAAAGAGAATTAAATGGAGAATGAAGACAATATTGATTGACTTTTTGAGGTTATTTGTGGAGGAGGCAGCAGAGAAGAAAAATTAACAAAAGCATTGTGTGTAAAACCCCTTACCCAAACTCTCTTCTCCCCAACACCTCCTAAGCAGCTCTGAGCAGCACTGATTCACTAAACAATCTTTTCTCCCTAGAAATAAAGAACAAGTTTTGTGCTATTGACCTGCCATCGTGGCCTGGCACAAACACAACTGTGCTGGTTTGGGTTGCTGGTAAGGGATTTGTTGGCCAGAGTCAGATGCACAAAGACCGTGAGGGCACTGATGTGCACGTGGCAAATGTGGAATCTGAGTAATCTTAGTGTTTTGCCTCTTAATTTCCCCCATGGGAATGCTGTAGTGATGAGAGCAGTGTGGCATCCCAACTGAAGTATCAAGGGAGATAATTACTGGAGCATGATGAGAATATGCTAATTGTAGAAGGCTCTGAAGACTTGTTTTATTCCCTTATGCAGACTCTTACTGGGAGTTGAATTTAATGATAAATAAGGGAAAACATTTTTTTTTTTAATCTGAAAATATGGAATGGGGAAAGAGAAAGGTTTATTGATAATGAAATCTATCCAAAGTGAACACTAACATTTTAAATTACCTGAATGTGTAGATGGCTGAATATAGACATGGGAATATTTTCATAGTGCTGCAACCAAACTTGGACACTTGTATAAGAGAACCTTCATGATATTTTAAGAGGAGGAACTGAAGGGAGCAGATATTCATTTCACCAAAGGAAAAAAACAGAACTGAGTGAAATATTTTCATTTCTCTTCACCATTTTGTCCTTTGGGATCAGACTCTCAGTATGCTGTCCCCCAGAAAAGCAGGTCAGCAGGGAAGGTGATTACTCAGCTGCAAACTGTAATGTTTCTCAGACGAAATTTTTCATCCCGGGGAAGTCCAACATAGCGTGGCTGAGCAAGCAAGCAGCAGGTATTTATGGGAAGTCTGGCTCACAGAGAACAGCCATGCACTGACTGTTGTGTATCACATAACCAAGAAAGTTTAAGCTGCTCCTGATGTGCTCAGATGAGTTTTTGTGTCTGCTGGCTGTTACTGCTGTTCCCCACTGAAAAATGTGATGATAGAGCACCCTTAGTGCAAACACTTGGTCAGTCTGAAACAGAAACCAATTGACAAAGGTTGAGACCATCAAAGTATGAGAGTTCCTTATGGTTGAAAGAGCTTCATATTCTCCTGGTTTTGAGTCAAGGAAGTAGAAAAATAAGGAAATAGGATTAAAGGATTTATTTTCTAATATGTGCTCCTAGGTAATGGTTTGCTCTGAAAAACCAAAACTAGGTAAGCACTGCAAAAAGGTTAGTTGAATGCTGGTTTGGATTTTAAAATGTTGATAACTTTAAATAAAAGATGTATATTGCAACAGCAGCTGCATCCTTCCTGCAATTTCCTGGGGGCACTTTAGTAACAGCACTTCTAAGACCATGATCAAAATGGTGTCACATAAAAGCAACTTGAGTAAAGCTTGGTGAATTTGGTTTTGCCTAAAATAGTGATCCAGAGACTTTGCCCAAAAGCTGTTCTCAGTTTGAGAAGGAAAAGAGTTTGGCTCTGTGAGAACAAGATTCTCCAAACCTCATGTCAGGGCTCTGATGTCAAAATCATTAAACAATCCAGAAAAGGAGCAAGACTCTCCTTTTGTGAGAAAGACCACATGACTCCTATGAGATACAGATAATTTATGTGTAAGTTCAAACTCTACCAAAAAGAGTAGGAGACACAGTTTTCAGTTTTACTGGGTAGTACCTCACTACATATTTGGTTCCAATGAAATTTAAGGTATTTGTCACATAACAGGGTAAAACACGAGGTGAACGTGCAGTTGTTCTCCTGCTCAGTACTTCAGAGCAGCCTAATCTTTCTTCATGCCTTAAGAACTGCTCTGAATGGAGAACTTTACTTGTCTATAAAACTTCTCTAAACAGTTTGTTTATTTTTTCTCAAAATTCAAACCTCTAGTGCATCATCAAAAATAAAACAAATTTCTACGTAGCACACCAATCAAGATTTGCCAACAAGGTCCTATTGCTGAGGGCTACATACAAATGAAAGAGATGGTCTTTGCTGTGAAGGACCAGCAAATAACATTTTCATGCTATACAATGAATGAGCAGATGACTTCTAATAACACCACCCTATTTGTCTGTGCACAAGCTGGTAGTCCTTAGTGTTGTCAGCACTAAGACAGGTCTCCAAGCTGAATTCATTTTGGGAACTTATGCTGTGGTTATGGTTAGTAGAACTGCTGGCCCAATATGCAAATTTTTACCCAAAATTGAATCCCAAAGCCATGTCCAAGGCTGCAGGAGAAACAATATCCCATAATCTCCAACTGCTACAGGTCACATTCTAACTGCAAAACCATCTTAATTGCTTACTGCCTATACGTGACTGTATTTAAAAAAAAGGAAAGTGTTGGGAAAAAAACAATGTGGAAGTCATCTAAGTGTTTCCTTTGCTAGTAGAGTAGATTATTTGCTCCAGTACCTTCGTGAGACAGGAAACCAAGGGGTTTTAAAAAGCCCTAATGAAAGCAGAATTTCTCCCCGTGAACTCGTGGCGGGATGTTGGGATATTTGGCACTATGCAAATTACTGCAGCTGGCAGGTGTTTCAGCACTTACTGGCACAGGTTAGTTGAAGGAGGAGCAGGGTGCCAGAGGTCTCCAGTAGGTTGCCTGCATGCTCCCAAAGGCAGTTCTGAGTCACTGCAACATTTAGTTGCTCTTTTTATAGAGCATCACAGACTATGAAAGAAAACGTAGTTTGCTGTATCACTCTTCGCAGAATGTTTTGGAATTGCAGATTGCAAGAGTGTTTCTAAAGCTAAGCCTGTGCTGAGGCGGGGTTGTTTGTTTGTTTGTTTGTTTGTTTGTTTGTTTGTTTGTTTGTTTGTTTGTTTCTAGGCAGGAAGTCTCCATCCAATGGCTTTCTCTCTGAGCTGTCAGCAAACCTCCACACAGCCAGTAATGTCACTTAACCCACCACTTCTGAAACCAAGAAATGGGGTCATAGGCAGAGCACAAGTTTATTACTTGCTTTGGTGGGTGCAGTCACACAAACATTCATTTTGTGCTGCTGGAGTTGACTTTGGAGAGCAGCATCTTCTCATACCTGATACTGTTGCAAATGAGAAAGAATGCCCTCCCTTTTTCTGGTACCCACACCAGTGCTAGAGCAGAGCCTGCCTCGGCCTCACTGACTAACTCACACTAGCCTAGACACACACCAACAGGAGTGCTGCAGGCTCTGATTCAGTTGTACCCCTGGAGCTCTGTAGGGAGTAATTTTAGCATTTAGGATTAGATGGCTGAGTAAGCCATGACAGCCAGCTCCCTGATCCAGCCCTTGAGGCTCAGCAGAACCCCCACTGAAGCTACTGAACATTCTTCTTGCTCAAGGACGAATGAATTTGAACATTTTCTTTAAAAGGGCAAGTGGATATATTGTGCATAGTTGTGGGCAGTAATATGAACAGAGGTTAGACATCCGATGTTGGATACCAACTTCAATGTCCTTTCAGTTCTCCACCAAATTATTTCTTTCAAAAAGTTCATCTCTCCCCACACTCGTCTAATCAATTGAGTAGGAAAAATCCAAACCACCTACTCCCATGTTGTTATGTATATAATGACTGACTGCTCAAGTTTAAAGAATTTCAAGTGCTAAATATAATATTTGCAGTCATGCAGCTCAGTTATTGGAGGATTCAAGAGCAGTTGCAATACCAGTAATCTCGTGGGACCCTGGCCAGGGAAGACTTCATTTAGTTTGTGTGGGAGTAGGATGGACACCACTTCCCAAAATGGGTCCTCTAACTTCTCTGCTCAATTCTCCACCCATATAAAGGAGATAATACACTTCTATTCCAACAAAAGTATGGAACAATACCTGCACTTCAGGGATCCCCATAGTGTCAGTTCTTTAAAATCTTCTTAACAATTTGTCCTGAGCAAAAAAACATGAGCTGGGGAAGGTGGTAGAGTCATTCAGTCTCAGTGGATAATGTATGTTGTTTCTCTTCTGCAATGACCAGTTTTCTGGCTCAGGGAAAAAGAGGGTGATGTTCTACTGACTCCAGAAGTGCTTAATGAAATACCTTGTCTCACCAGGCAGACTGCATAAGATTTTTGCCATGAGGTGTTAAAAAAATGTTTAAAAATGAAAGAGGATGAAAATCCTAAAGAACACAAAGTTTAACAGATGAATTCTATTTTCTAGATGTAATGTGACATTATCACCTCTGGCTACCTGGCTGGCATTTGCCAGAAGCCTCAGCCAGGACAGCAGGGTGGCAGGGCTGTGGCAGGCGTGGCAGGAGGTGGCAGGAGTCCCTACACCAGCTCCCCCCAAGCAGCCTAAAATCACAGCCCCCAGGGCTCAGGCCATGATCTCAGCCCCCTTCTTCATAGGGGGTAGTGGTGTGGTGGTAGAGGGCAATGTTGTGAGGAACCCAACCAAAACTTCATCTCAGGTCATTAAACCTCTCCAATACTCTCCATAAAGAGAGAGTGCTGGGCCCCAAAAGGTTGCTGTGTATTGAAGAAATTGAAAATACTCTTTCCTAGGTTTGACCCCATTTTTCAATAGCTCTCTGCAGCATAAGAGAGCTGCTGCTAATGTTCCCAGTTGCTGCTGTTGGATGGAGTGCAGGAGACTTTAAGTGGCACTGGAGCTGGGGCTTGGGCTTCAAGTGCTACTTCAAGTCCTGAATGTATCAGGCTCCTTTGAGAAGCAGGGACGGGGAGAGCTGGGTGTTGCAGAGTGCAAGCCTTCTGTGATGGGGCAGTTTTCTGGGTTGCCATGGTGAGAGCAACCACCATGCTGTGCTCTGTTGTAACAGCCTCAGAAATACAATGGCCAGAGTCTATTCCAGTGCAGATTTATGAGGATGCTGAAGCACTTATTCCAAAGCACATTTTTCTCCCCCCATTGCTATAGTCAGTTGTTGTCAACAAATGTTCTGTAACTCTTCCTGTATTTTACTCCTGGGAACAGGCAGAAACAAACCCTAAAATCCAATAAACATGGAAATGGGATATGCTTTCTCTAAAAACTTCTTTTTCCCCTATATTCTCTTTGCCTTTTACTCCAAATCTGAAGTTCTTTCTGGCCGTGCAGATCAAAGCATTTGGGGTCATCTCTGCTTACTTTTGCTGCTCCAGCTCACCCCATTTCATTGTGGGCAGTGTCAGCCAAACAGGGACAAAGTACAAGCACTAACCAAAAGGTCCTCAGCCAGGATTTTCCCTCCATTTATTTTGTGTCAGCATTCCCAATTGTCCATCACATGCCAAAACAGATCAGATTGAAGGCATTGTTTTCATCTTACTATGTTTGTAAAAGTACTGTTTTTTAGTCAGATTGGTTCCCCAGGCTGGTCATTGGCTTCATGCAATGTGGAGGTGCTGAGACACATCACACTGACAGAGCAGACATGAATCAATATAAAGTCATCAAGCAACAGCAGCTAAATACTGTGTTCTAAGTCATTCTTCTCTTCTGGAGGTGAAATATTAGCTGCCAAATTCCTTCACCTTTAGCCTGTCTTCTGGGAGGAAAGAAGAAGGAATAAGCTAAGGGAAGGAGAGTTTTTTAAACGTTGGCCTTCCCTGAGGTGAAAATGTCTGCTGAAATGGTGAGGAAAAATCATAAATAACCCCAGTACAACTTGTAGAACAAATAAGGCATTCTAAAACTCAGCTGAAATTTGTTTTAAATTCCCTGTGCCCCCACTGGCACACACTAGCTTTAGCAGGCTTTGTCAGCTGGAGCTCTGCCAGCCCAGGAGCGATCGCTGCCATCCATCCAGGTTGTTTATCTGGAATAAAGTACCCTCCTGCCAGCCAGAAGGTCCTGTCTGTGGGTGGGTGCTGGATGCCAGGTGGACAAGAGCCTGTGGGATCTGCTCAGGCTGGGAATTCCTGGGCTGTATCATCGTTTGGAGCATAGGGTTGGTTTCCTTTGCTGCCTCAGGTCTGCCCCAGGTTTGTAGAGACTGAACTTGCCCACTCAGAGCAGAGCAATTTTGGTACCTTTGTGTTTGCAATGGGTACAACAGAAACTACCTGGCTGCAAGGTACCTGTGTTGTGTTTTCAGGGGCAGCAGTTGGGTCTTGTTGGATATTTCATAAAGTGTTTTTAGGTCTAGGGTTTTCCTGTACTGAAAACCCAACAGGTGTCACAAAGCACAGCAATGAGATCAGCTATTTGATACATTTCCCTTCCTCCCAGGAATTCTTACTATTCTTCCTCTGAAGTTGAGCTTTCCTGCTGCCACCTCTTTTGTTGTTTTGTTAGCTTTTTTCAAAACTGAGTTGTTCTAGTCCACATGGCACATCATGTTTTCTACATAATGTTTTCTCCATTTTTGGGAGAGTGACCATCATATATCATCATATATCCCTTTCAAAAGCTTCATTTGTATTTACTTCTATCAACTTAAGGTCAGTGTGCCAGGTCCTTCCCTCTGAATCAGTGGAAACGGATTATAAAAATACATATGGGATATGTATTAACATTTTCTTCTCTGGAGCAGACTCAGTGTCTTGGCTCATGTTGTGCCACAGCTGGCAGTTCAAGGGATATTGGGGATGAGGATGGAGGAGAAGGTGTGTGTCAGTGTGCAGATGTTCAAATATTTGAGGGGAAAAAAGATAATTATTCTGTTCTAAAAAGCAATATGTTTGTCTAAATAGCCTAGAAGCATCACATTGAGTTAGAGCTGGGAAGGGATGTACTGCTGGTTTTCATTTGGGGGGCTTAATACTGCACATATGTTTTTTACAACTGTTTTATCTGAATTCATGACAATTAGATTATCCCTTGGCTTTATATTAGAGTCTAACTTATTTAATATTCATAGATCCATAGTTCAGCATGTGTAATCAAATAATTACAGATGCCATTAGCTGAGTTATCACACTAATCTGGCTGTATTTCTATGGATAATAATTTAATGAAATTATCACTTAATTTCTGGAGCCCTCTTCACAGAAATGAAAATGAAATGAAAGTGCTGCTCTTTTTCCTTCATTAAGAAACTCCAGCCTTGATTAACAGGATCTGAACAACCAAACATTTAAAACTTGGTTTCCTGAATTTCTACTCCCAGTGGCATTCACAGGAGGACACCAGATTAAAAAAATAGAACAGAAACTCCCCATTTACACAAAGGCTGTGTGGGAGGGAGAAGGGAGCAGTGGTGCCTCCTCCTCCTCCTGTGCTGCATTCCTGGAGCAGGGAACACACCAAGCCTTTGCATGGCAGCAACAGCCATGGCAGGCGAAGCTGCAAGGGGAAAGGTCTCTGCCCGTAGGTGCTTTCCACCCCTAAAGCCTATCTGCTCATCAGAAAGGCCAGGAAGACAAAAATGTTGGGAAAGGACGTCTGAGGGGAAGAAGGGAATGGCTGGCAGAGAGGCTGTTCCCTGCAGAGCCTCAGGCACTGACAGAAGGCTCAGCCCTGGGTGTGATCACCTCTGCTCTGCGCAGGGCTGTGTCCTTGCTTTACATGGTGCAAGTCACACAGCTTACAGCAAACGGCTCCTTACTGCCACTGACAGCAGGGGTTGTTTCTGCACTGCCTTTGAACCAGCTGTGAACTCATATTTGCTTTCTCAAATAGATTTGAGAACGATGGTATGAGCTCAGTGCAAGGCTGGCAGCTGCGGAGCAGTTGGATCTCCAGATGTTTCCTCCAGATGTTCTCTCCCACCTTACCTGATCCTCCCATTACATCAGTGTCCACACCCTGCACCCCTACACGCCATACAAAGGCAGGGCTGGAATTCCATGGCATGCACAGGGGACGGGAGCTGGGACAGTGAGGCTGGCACAAGCACATCAGCAGCACCCCGGGTACCCCAGCCCGGGGGCTGCCGTGCGCTGTGGACTGGGCATGCTGCACCTGGGGATGCTGCACCTGGGCATGCTGCACCTGGGAATGCTGCACCTGGGAATGCTGCACCTGGGGATGCTGCACCTGGGGATGCTGCACCTGGGGATGCTGCACCTGCGCAGTCAGGGGAGATGGAAACAGCCAGGGGTCTCATCAGGAGTACAAGAGAAACAAAATTAAGGGATTAAAGAAATTAATGGATTCATTACCAGCATCACAGTGGTCTGGACGCTTCTGACTTAGGAATTCCCCAAGTTCCCACTACACAGCCTGCAGGAATCTGGCAACCCTCTTCAGCAGTGAGGCAAGTATAGAGCAGCTCTTCCCAGGTGCACACTCCCACAGCAATGGTTTATGGACTTCCTGAGTCCATTCATTTCCAATAATAATAATGCTGATCTGCCCCTTTATAAATAAATACAAAGCTGCTGAGAAGCTATATACTATGGAACCATTTTCAGCAAACCAGACTGTAAGTAGCTTTTTTCCTTCTGTTTGACCTGGGAGTGAGTGCAATTTGATGATGCAGAAGGATGCTGTGGTACCAAAGTGTGAGTATGGAGACCCTGCCCTTCAGCACACTTGACACTCCCCTGGTCTGAAACTTTGTGGCTGAGATCCTCTGTTCTGTCATGTGCAGAAAATCAGATTTTCATAATAGAGTTTCTAGTAAGCAGGGAAAATAAATTAGAATTCTAGATCAAGCTTTTTGTTGAAACCTTATTTCTGGGTTTAAATCTCTCCTCATTTTCAGACCTATCCTTGGATGTGGTTCTTCACTTTCTATGCTGGGTATTGCTGTGTGCTATTAAGGGAATGTTATGTTCCACTTGAGAGGTGGTAAAGTGAAAATCACATAAATACTCAGGAAGAGCTCCTTGAGATGCTTCAGGACTTAAAGAGCTATGAATTTGCAAAGCTCTACTAGCATGATCTCCTTTTATGGCATATGTTTGTATCAAAATATGGTATTTTTACACTCAGATTTGACATGTGGATTCCTTCCAACAGGAATAGAAAGATGGCATCAGTCATCTGTATTTAAAATCCAAGTGGAGGATGTTGCATATAAGAACTGGCATTGGGTAATGAGAGGGAAGTCACCAGTGACTTCTATTGATCCTCAAAGTGTGACCCTGAGCAAGTCGTTGAATCTTCTGTGCCTCAGCCTGTGATGCTCAGACATGATTAGCATGTGTACTTTATCAGCAAGGTTGTTGTGCAAGTTATTTAATGAGTGCTTGCAAAATGGTTTGCAGCATTTGAATGGCAGAGGCTGTGTAATTGCACAGCACTGCTCTGGTGAATAATTGCACAGGCTGCAGGGAGCCTATGGTGAGCCACTGGCTGCCTCCCTGCTGAATAACCCACGGACAAACGAGCATTTTAGTGCTGGGAGGAAAATCCAGTTACCCTGGAGCATAAGTGTGGATCCTCACATGTCTGGGCAGTTCATGCTCCCTTGTGTAAAACTCGGGGGTAGAAGTTTGCTGCTGAGTGCTAAGTAGATTTTCCTAGTGCTGCCTTCTGACTTAAAGTATTATTTAAGCAGAGAAAAATCTGTCAAAGTCAGCAACAATTTTAACAGCAGGGAAAAAATACCATACTTTGAGTGTGTCTCTATCAGGATGAAGAGCTTGCCACTGGAGGTAACTCTGTCCCAGAGAAGGAGTGCAGTCCTTGCATGTATTTTGTCAGGCCTCTCTCTATAGCCCTGTACTCCTCACATGTCCAGCTGGAAGGTCAGCCCATGGATGACTCTTAGCTGTCACTTAATACTAAACCCTGCCGAACAAACATGTCCAGCAGTGAGGACTGGGCACTGGATCTCACACAAGAGCCAGGATCCTGCTGTGCTTGCCTCTCCTTCTGCCACCGCTGCCCTCAGGGCTGGAGCCCTCCCTGATGTCCTGCCCCTGAGGACACCAGACACAGCTCCAGCCAGGGCTTTGACCTTCTGTCTGTGTAAATAGAACAGCTTTTTTCCAATGTTTGCGCTAGAATTCCCGAACTGCAGCAGTGCAGAAAGGGACTGGTTCAGCTGTCACTTTTGCCACTGTTTTTTCTCCTGAGCAGGTGACTTTACAGAGAGTTCTTCTGGTTTAAACTTCCCAGCTGTGTCAGGAGGCTTTGACATGCACCAAAAGACATTAAATATTTACTGTTAAAGAACATCTGTACGACCTGCTCCAAGCACCAGCCTGTGCTGAAGAGATGAATTCCTACTGATTTGGCCTTTTGCCCCATACCATACCAGTTTTATTAAAACTTCCTCCTCACCTTTTGAATTGTGCTGTTCCTTTGCAGAGCCAGGGCTCTGTGTGTGTGTCTCATCCCATGTATGCAAACCCCTCAAATCAGCGTTTAAAAACACTTGTTAAAAATTAGCATGCGGTTCATTTTGTTCCTCGTAAAAGTATATGCCCATTAATTTTGAATGTGAGTATAAAGTCCATGGATGCAATGTAATCTGCTTCATTCCTCAGTAGGGATTTCACTGGGAGGGAAGGAATAAAGCTGCTGCCCACCCTCAGGCACAAGCTGACTTTGGAGGGGATTTGCTAGCGTTTAGGCTTCAAGGTAGCACAAAGACAAGAAGTTTGGATTGCTATAGCTATCTTACCTAGATTTAGTTTCAGTCCATTTCCTTAAGGAACTACTTGTGAGCATAATTTGAATAAGCAGCCTTTAGTAATAAGCCCACATGTGCTTATGATCATAGGTGATCTGTTTCTATAGTGGGTGTTGAATTACTCTTTGTGATTTGGGGAAAAAAAACTCCTGAAACAGATTTTTAAACAAATAAGCCCATTTCTTAGGCAGATGCCAATTTAGGTGATAATCTAGAAATAATTATTCTTTCTACCACTGCAATTTAAAGCAGCTATGGCATGACATTGTGAGCTGTGCTTTGGACAAAAGTCACTAAAGGCCAGAAGGCTTGTTAAACGGAAAAATCATGGGCAAAACTCTTAACATCTTCCAGAAGGAAAGAAATATGTGCGAGCACTTCAGATTTCTTCATTCTGAGAGCAGATATAATTTTTTAGGCCAACTGAACAAAATGTTTGTTTAGAGAGCTCCAGAAAGAGGAACAAAAATAAACTATAAATATTCAGGACTTGATTTCAGATTTGAATAAATTATGAGCTCTGGGAGAAGCATTTTTTCTTTCAAATAACAACTGACTTGATTCATTTTATAATTTGGTTGTATAGTGCTTGTCACCTTCTATCTGGATACAATCCATAGGTCTCTGACAACGCTTTAAGATGACACATCCCGAAGGAAATTGGGTCCAAGGGTCTAATGGGGAGCAGCCACTCCCCGTGGAAGCCGCAGTCCGTATCTCTGTACCCGTGTCTCTAGCTATAAATAAAGTCTCCTGCACGGGAAGGTCTGATGTGAGGCACGGTACTCAAGGATTACCTGAGCTGTATAACAATCAGGGAGTGCTCCGGTGCCAGCCCCGGGCGGTGTCCCCGCCGTGGCCACGGGCAGGACGCTGCTGCCGGCCCGGACGCCCGCTCCGTGTCCCGGGAGCGCCCCTGGGGCCGGGCACACCGGGCGTCCTGGGATTGACCGCCTGGGCGCGGAGCCGCTTCCAGCTCCCATGGAGGTGAAGCCAAAGCAGACACGGGCCGGTGGGAATGGTTAAGTTGCGGCTTGTTGGTGCTCCCCAGGACACAGCCGCGACCGCGGGCAGTGTGGCCCCCCCTGGGCCCTCCTGCCGCCGGGAGGCCGAGCAGCCGCGATGCTGCTGGCTCCCTCCGGGAAGGAAAGGCTGGGAATGCCAACTGCTGCACACGCAGCCCACGGAAAGAAACCTGGGAAAGTGAATGACAGGGAACTGGCTGCCCTCTGCTGTCCCCTGCTGCCCGCCGCTGTCCCCTGCCCGTCACTGCTGTCCCCTACTGTCCCTGCTGTCCCCTGCAGCCCGCTGCTGTCCCCTGCTGTCCCCTGCCCATCACTGCTGTCCCCTACTGCCTCTGTTGTCCCCTGCCCGCTGCTGCCAGGTCCTGTCTGTCGCTGCTGTCCCCTGCCCGTCGCTGTAGTCCCGGGCTATTGTCCCCGCCGTCTCCTGCCCGCGGCCAGCCCCGTGTCCCAGCGCGGCCCAGCCGCTTCCCAGCGCTTCCCCAGCTCCCAGGGATGTTTGCAGGGAGCGCGTGTCCCCGGAGCCAAACGCTGCCTGTGAGAAGAGTGTTTCTCTGGTGACTTTGAAATTATTTCATGTAACTTCAGGCTAAGCAACGTTTCCTCCTTTCTTTAGCTTAACGCCCACCTCCAGGGCAGGAGAAGGGGGGCCACGCTTCCCCGCAGGCCTCCACTACTGACCTTCCAGGGTGGGTTAATTATTTTAAGATCGACCCAAAATATATTTAGAAATTCCAGCAAATAACTTCTCCAAAATAAACGCTTCCCAGCGCTGCGGGGTTTACCGCACCATCACCCTACACTTCAAAGTGAAAACATGAATAACTAACCAGAAATGTGACTCGCGCACTCCTCTGAACGCATCGGCAAAATTTCACAGGGAACCTTTTCCTTTAGTAGAAACCATCAGACTAAATTCTCCCTGCTGCTTTAAGAGAGGGGATTCAACTTACCCTCAAAGATTATTCAGTACTAACGCAGCTCTGGCTTCGGGAACCTGTTAAAGAGTGTTTGTTTCCAGGAAAGAAAAGCCTTTTGGAGTTAAAATAACGAGTTGTGTAAGGAGAGACTTAGAGAAATACTAGAGAGAGAAATCCCGGAGAATCGATCACTGCTCCGGGTTACTTGTAGGGCCATCCAACCCCTCTTACTTAGCTGTTAATGAGGGAAGGTCAGCGGCTTTTGTGTGGGGCACAGAACGGATGGGCTGCACGTTAGCGCTTGATGGGCATCGTTAGTGCTTGTGACGGGTGAGGCAGAGGCAGAGTCCCTCACGGTCCCGCAGGCATCAACAGCAGTCCCTTGTTCCCGGGGATTTGCGGCTGTGAGCAGATCTTTAGCACAGGTTCTGGCCCACACTTAGTTTGCATCTTATTTCAAACTGCTGCGTCCACTTCTCTCGTTCCAGTCGGTGCTGCGACACCTTTGGCTCCTCACGCTGAAACATGTGCTGGCAGCGCCTCTTCTATGGGATGGTGCCAAAAAAGTTTTTCCAAATACCTTCCTCTGGATGTAAGGAAGATCACACTCCTACCACCACACTCACTCTGGACATGACAAAATAACCGGGCTGCTGCCCTTTCGGGTTTTGCTCGGGAGGGCTCTGCCCAGTCCAGGAGCCCTGGGCCGCCTGCACAGCCCGGGCTGGCTCCCCATCCTTGCCCGGCTCGGCCTCTCCATCCTCCACCCCTCCCGCAAGGGAAGCAGGAGGTCTTTTCCCCTCTTGTCTCTGTCAGACACTGCGCTGTGTCTGCCCTCCTCATCCCTCAGATTCCCAGGTTTTAGGGAAGTTGCTCTTCGGGTTGATGGGGCTGATCCCGAACTCAGGCCGTGATTAGGAGCACTTTTGTCGAGCACTGCCTCTAAAAGCGCAAAGCTTCCCAAATCACCTTCCCTACCTCTGAAAGAGCAAGATGCGGGTTACCAAAAAAAATTATATAAAACCTCCTCTGAAATTCTCACGTTGACACAATTCCAGCGTGTGAAGCTTTAAAAAAAAAAAAAAAAAAAAAAAAGCAATCAATTATACAAAATATTCCGAAATGCCTCATATATTAATTGAGAATTGGTAACGCCGCAGGAACCTGCATACCTGAAAGGCCTTTTCTGTCCCCTGCCAGCCCACTTTAGGGACAAATAGATGGTTGTTGTTAAAACTGGGAGATTAGGGGGAGCTGGCAGAGCCCAGGAATGTGGGCTGTTAAGCAGACATCTCCCATCCATGCTGGCTGGGGGTTGGGCCAGCAGCTGCCCTCCCTCCGGCGCCCTTCCCATACAAAAGTCACCTTTTCAGCCCCAGAGCTCCCCTCGGACTTGCAGCTTTTACAGAGCTTTAGCTCTGCCTTGTTTCTAGCTTGCAGCAGGATGGACCATGTTTTACTGGCTCCTGAGACTGCGTCCCTGTGCCTGCGCTGTGCCTCATCCTTCTGCTCGGACTGACAGCATCCACTCGCTTGATATCAAGGGACATTTTTTTGGCTAAAAGCCTTCTGCAGCAAGGGGGACTCGCATTCAATACCTGGCAGGAGCTCCTTGCAGGCTGACTCTAATTGTCAGAAATTCTTGTTAAGGCAAGGCTGCAAAGTTTAAAGCACAATCTTCTGTCCTTCCCATTCCTGCTGAGCCCTCAGATGTGCTTAAATCCCTCTCGGTGACTCTTGAAGTATGCATGTGCTCAGATACAGAGTATTTGTCATTGTGCACACTAAACGTTTGTGTCAGTGCCATCGCCTGTGGGCGAAACAATGAGATTTCCTCTTCTCCAGAAGTGGGAGCAGAGATGCCCCTCTGTGAGCTCGTCTCTGTCTAACATCAGAGGGGGATTCGCAGATTTCGGATGCATTCAGCAGGTCTGAGGAGGTCCCCCTTCCTGCATCACTCTTCTCACCTTGGAAATATCAATATTCTCTGCAGAACTGAAGTTTTTTTGGGTGGGGGTCTGGGGAGGGCAGCCGTGGCAGCCTCGGGCGAGAGATAGGCTCTGCCTGGTGGTTGGCAGCTGAGCACTGGCACAGCCCTGGGGGAGGGAGGGAGCTGCTCCTGTCCCGCGTGAAGAGGAGGAGAAGAGCGCTGGCACCGGGGAGCAGCTCGCTGTGGCTGTTACCCACATTATTGGGAGCAGGTTGAAGGTAACAGGGTTATTGTGATTTTCAGTGAAAGCCAATTCCCCATGGACGCAGCAGCCCAGCAAATCCCTTCAGATCATGTCAGCGAGGTCTGTGCTTGGCAGGCAGCGCGGAGCTGGGTCTGTCCCGGGAGTGCTGCCTGGCTGCTGGACTCCCGAGCCAGCGGCACCGGGAGACACTGAGCACCGGCTGATTTGATCACCTCACACAAGATCACTTTGCCTCTAGAGAAGCGTGAAAGGTCTCAACAGGCACCTTCTCACCAGAAGCACTCTCCAGTGTGTTTGCTTTTAGGTGCTGCATAATCTCTGTGACTTTGGTGCCTCTGTCCCTGGGCAGTGTATCTAAAGCAACATTCTGAATTCAAATGTAGCACCTTATGGTCCTAACTGGGTTTGGTTTGGGTTTTTTTCACTGTGCATCTTTACAGCTATGTCTTTCTAATGAAACAAGAAAACCAAACCAGATCCTGAATGGCTAATGTCATTGTAAATGCTTCTAGAGCAGACCTTCCTGGGATAACCAGTGGATGCTTTGCTTCCTGGGAAGAAATGATTTTCAGGGACCTTCATGCTGATATTTCACTTAAAACCTCTGTCTAACACCTGTTAACGGGAACAGAATCTCGGCTGAGGCGGGGAGGAAGTCAGGGAGAGCGAATCCCAGCTGAGGCGGGTGCAGGAGAGCGGCGGGAGGGGATGGAGGAGGTGGCGCAGCTCGGGTCCTGCTCCTGGTCCTTGTCCAGCGTCCTGAGCACAGCCTGCCCCTCCGGGGACGGCGGGATTAGCTGGGAGCCAAGGCAAACCGCAGCCTGTGGAAGGGAGAAGATTGAAAAGGTGTGCACAATAACGCTGAGTGCTTTGGAAATCACGGCCATCAGCTCAAATTAGCATTAAATCGCTGCCCTGAGCAGAGGCCGGGGCTCAGCGGGGCGGGGAGGTATCTGCGCCCAGCTCCCCACTCCCAGAGCCCAGCATCCAGTTCCCTGTGCCCAGCATCCAGCTCCCTGTGCCCAGCATCCAGCTCTCTGTGCCCAGCATCCAGCTCCCTGCCCCCAGCTCCCTGTGCCGGGCTCCTCCTGGAGCCTTCAGTAGCCACAGAGGTCCTGGCTCTGTGCTTGGAACACTCACACCTGCCCTCAGCTTCCCATCCAGGTACTAAACTTTCACCAAATAAATAAATAAATATTGGCCACCGGGAGCTGAGACATGAACCATCAAGTGACAGAATTCATAATGTCCATTTATCTTTTGGCATTTTTCAATAGTTATGGCCCCTAAAGGGGAGCAGTGATCTCAGAAATTTCCCAACCCACACGGTCAGTGCCGTGCTGAAGTGCTGCCTTGGCAGGGCGAGCAGAGTCTTACAGAGGAGTTACATCACCGCCCCTCTGTCATCAGTCTCAAAATGTGGCTAAACTAAAGCCAACCCAAGCACTGTACTCGCCGCTGCTCTCTCTTAGCGACCTACACGGGGCTCTGCACTCTTTAGTTTTCAGGTATTCCAGAGGCTTTATCAGGTGTGTGTGATTTATTGCAGAATCCTGCTGCCTGGGTGGGCTGGGGGCACTGAGAGCACATTGTGCCCTCCCTCGGGTGGGTGCAGGGCACCCCAGGCTCCCCGTGGAGCCACCCAAAAAGGGGCTGCTGGGGGTCAGCAGCTCTGCCTGAGCCCTCAGGGAGGGGCTGTGAGCAGACAGCGCGGAGCAGGCTGGCCAGCCCGGCGCTCAGGGCTCGGCCGCGCCTGTGCAGCCGCCGAGCCACGGCCCTCCGGAGACGCTGGACGGGGTGACCTGGAGGGGACTCTGCTGGAATCCCAGGAACTGTCTGGTGCCCGAGCCCTGGCTTGGAGCAGCAGCACACAGACTGTTCACTTGAAGCTTTTTAGAAGTCAGATCTCCAGAGTCGAGGAGTGGCTCCTCTCTACAGGAGAGGAAACAGCAAAAGAGATTAATCTTCTCCAGGGCGATTAAGTGTTCAAATAAAATTCATCACTTAGTGAAATGGCTGCCATTAAAGCAATACCCTCTGAACCTCATGAGAGTGGTTTTGCTTTAAGCACAGCCTGAACTGACAATTAGGAGACCTGTGGCTGATGTAACTGAGACCCCAAGGGGTAACAGAGACCACAGGGAACTCAGTCAAACACAAGGACAGGAATTCCAGGACTGGAATCCCCATGAAACCAAGACAATCCTATTAGACTTCACTACTTATTTCCCAGTAAATCCACGGCAGTCCTACCACATCATTTTTGGAAGTGGGAATCACTCAAGAGCCTCAGCAAAAGTGCATGAGTCCTTTCTCTGTTGGACAAGGAGACAGCAGAAATCACCAGTGCTGCCTTGCTAATCCTGAGTGCCAAGACTGTGCTGAGCTGCAGTGCTGACCCCCCGGGGCCAGAGGGGCTCTGCACTTCCCACTTCCCCTGTGAGTTATTTGCGGAAGGCAATGAGGGCAAGGATGGAGTGCATCCCTCTGCTTCATAGCAGAGCTCCATATGCTGGGACAGGTTGCAGGAAAACATTGAACTTTATTTTATAGCTATAGCTGGAACAAGGTTTAGGAAACACAAGTAGCTCCACTTTAGAAAATTGGAAAAGTGCCTCCTTGGGAATAAGGCTGCATTAGCACGGCATTTTGGCTGATTAACTGAATTTGCATGCAGATTTTGCTGTTTCAACAAAGAAAAAAGAAAAGATTTTTCATCCTTCTTGGCTGTTAATTTTTCCAGA
Source organism: Promerops cafer (assembly GCA_013398275.1). Classification (NCBI taxonomy): domain Eukaryota; kingdom Metazoa; phylum Chordata; class Aves; order Passeriformes; family Nectariniidae; genus Promerops; species Promerops cafer. The sequence goes on from VZSE01006884.1 coordinate 650,435, forward strand.
ATTTGCCTGCCAGGGTAATTGTTTAGGATGGTGAGCGATAAAGATCTGTTTTGCAAACAGAAGTATAATGAGGTTTTAATACTGGCATTTCCACAGCAATACACTCAAATCCCCATAAGATGAAATACAGTCAGGAAGAACAACAGACATCTCCTAGGTTGTCACCAAGAAGTTTCTGGCTTTGGTGCTTTTGTGTGGTTTTCAAAAAAAATGAAATGAGATGTAAGATTATAATTATCCATGATGGCAACACAATGCTCATAATGAGAAAACAATGCTCTTTGGACTTCCACCCAGGGCAGCACCCGCCTCTTCCTCTCTGCATCCCTCTGAGTAGATGAATTAAAAGTAAAATATGAGCAGGAGGAGGGGGCACGGTGCCCGTGGGCAGGAGGAGCAGCCCCAGCCCCTGGCCCTGCTCGTGATCAAGAGTGCTCTGGGCCCACGCCAGCCCCGTGCGGGAGGATATTGGATCATTTTTTGCTCTGACAACAGGAAGCCTGAGACAAGGCATTTCCCATTCTTGTTCCAGAATTAAATGAATGGCCTTTAAAAAGGAATGTCCCACAAAGGAGTGGTTTTAACAATGCCCCTGCTCTCCCTGCATTCGGCTGCGCAGCCCAGCGTGCTCCTCAGAGTCAGAGCAATGCTGCTCATCAGGGCTTCCTCGGGCCCCTCCTCCTCATGGCACTGACCATGAGACCCCCTGCGCTGTAAAAACGTCCCTTTATCTGGGGCTCTGACTCTAATGGTCCTTACCTGGCACATTTCCAACAGGATATTGGAGTTTAGATCCAGGTGCTGCCCAGACCAAGTGTTCAACGCTCACTTCAGTCACAGAGGAGGGAGAGGAGAGAACATCCCAGCCATGCTGGGGTCTCACTTCTGAGGTCCCACCACCTCCTAGGCATGGCTGAAGAGATTTCTGCTATCCTTGATGCCCAGGAAGAGCCTCTACCAACCCTGACCCTGCTGTCTGACTCCTACTGTCTCCTTTCCCCTTTCTCCCACCTTTATCCTCTTCTGCAAACCCCTTTTCTTCCCAAATCTCTCTCCCTACCTTAATCCCTTCTGACACTGTGTCTCTAGAATAAGGTCTCATGTTCAGTACCTCAATTTATGGAACAGCTTAGACTTCACCCAGTCATTGTGTCAACAGCTGGACCTATGAGAGCATAACTGATGCTTTCATACTGCCCATTCCCTCCTTCCCTGTAGATGGATCCTGGCTGCCTCCAGACACACTGTCCATTAATCACTACTTAGCTAAGTCATAAATAATCCCTTTAAACTCTTTTTGCAAGTCTTCCCAGGCTTTGAACTGCTCTGGAAACTTTGCTCCAGTGCATCTTGGAAAGAACCTTTAAATGATTCAAATATTGCCTGAATTTTTCATGGGTCCTCTGCAGAGAGGTGACGTTCATTTGAACAATCAGCTTTCATTTGCACCACGTGGGAAATGGGACAAGGAAAAGTTAAACATTCTCCTCAGGGTCATGCAACAGCCTAGAGAGAGATGTAGTTCCTTGACCCTAGTCCCAGTCCTGGCCCCAAACCACGTGGCAAGTAGATATCTATCTCTTTAGGAGGATTGCCATGCTGATCTCATCACTGGCATCTCACCCGCCCGCTTTTTTATCTCTAATTATGTACTGACACAATTATCCTTCATTACAGAGAGTGCCCGCTGTGCACAGGCAGACAGGGAAACAAGCTCTGCACTGCAGCTGGGCCATGCTTCATTCTGTCTGCAGCAAGATTTACCCACCAGCACCATTTTTAAACTGTTGAGTGCAACAGAAACCAGTGAGGAGGGTGGGTTTTTGTTTTCTGGATAGAACTGCCCTGGTGTCGTAGTTTACAATTCATCCACAAAGATACAAATTGTTTTCATTTCTTCTCCCTTTTAGCATTCTCTGCAATATTAAGTTTATCATTAGACATGATAAAACTGCTATCACTAAAGCTTTCTGCTTGGTTCAGGGCACTTTCCCATGTCATCTACCTGTATTTATTTCTCCTTTGCAAGGATATAAATAGACAAAATGTATGACCTGAGGCAATCTGGGTATAGCAACCAATTCTGAAATCACCAGATGGAAATCAATCAGATTTTAACTGCATAAGAGTGAATAAGGATCCCTGGCATGATGACTGCCATGCACTGGGTCATCCATGAGTGAGATTCTGGAGAGGAGAGGGGACTGCAAGTGAGGCTGAGGTGGAGCCCCCCGCCCCCCACTCTCGGTGCTGTTCAGACACTCCAGCCTGCTTTCCCCCAGTGAGGTGTGGCTGGTGGGGATGGCACCAGCCCCTGGCTGACCTCCCTGCCCCAGGCTCCTGCAGAGACCTCACTGCCCAGTGACTGCCTCTGCCAGCCTGTCCTGCCAGGGTTATTCCCTGGCAGTGAGAACAGCTCCTGCCTGCCCACACGTGTCCCCCTGGCATCTGCAGGAGGGGCCAAGGGCTCTGCTTTACTGTGCCCAGGGTCTCTTGGGTTGCTTCTTGTGCCTCTGGTTACAAACAGCTCCAGCCCAAAGCCAGTGGCCTTTCACTGGCACATGGCACCTTCAAACAGCCAGGACATTTGGTAACAGGAGTTTATTTGTCCAAATCAGTCATAGGTCAGTGCTTAAATACCTCTGTATCTTGGCTCCTATTTTGTTTCATCTTCACTTTTGGAGTCAACCTGAGAAAGAAAGAGACAGTTCCTGGTGTAGTATAAACCTCTGTTTTAGCAGCTTTTATGTCTCATACCAGAAGGGAACTTCTCTGCTGTCAAGAGCTGGATTTCCCATTTAATTCAGTCCTCCACCCTGCTGCCAAGGGAATGGGTTTCAGATTCCTCTGAATTTTCTTGGATGAATGTCTAGACCATGCTGGTTTGCAAACTTACTAAAAAAAGAAGGCAGGGCTGTGTTTTCATTTGCTTGTATTGTTTTAAGCAAGTTGATACGTTCCACAAATAAAGATATTCTTTGTTTTATGCACAACAGTAAAAGAAGTTGGGAAGATGAAACTCCAAAAAATCCATCAGGATTTCCCCAGCCTGGTTTTTAATCTGTGTCACTTCACCAGGAGTGAGGTGCTTTGTGACTGATTCATATTTTGATAGTGCTGTATTTTATGTGCCATTTATCAGGTTTTGGCACCATCAGAAAAGTTCTAGTGAAACAATTTTGTGGAGGACAGAATGGGAGGAGGACTGAATGCGAGGTGGACAGGAAGATGATTCTCCTCTGACTCGGTTGAAGAAATGAAAAATATCTCCCATAAAAAGAAGTGAATCTGAGAGTTCACAGGGATGTAATGCAGTCTGCCTGTGGCTCTGCCATGTGCTGTGCTCAGAAACTCTAAAAACCCTCCTTTTTTTTTTTTCTTTTAGAATCAAGAGAAGCTGTCTAATATTTACACCCTTCTTGAACAGAGCAGAGGAGTGAGTCATCACACTTATCTCACCACAGTCCCTGACAGCAGCGTCTGAGGCACTGGGCAGCATCACTGATCCAGAGCAGGGTGGAGAGGCAGCACAGGGGCAGCCCCTGCAGGAGCAGACCCACATCTGGCTGCTGGGCAGCAGTGGTGCACACACAACAAACCCTGCTACAGCACAGTCTGTATCTCTCTGTACACTTTCTTAATTTGGGGCACACTATTAAAGATTTGAGGACTCTTCAAGCAGTTTTTGTTTTTAGAGGAACTTTAGGGTGAAGCCCAAGCAGCTTCGGCTTGGTGAGTCAATGTTTCTTTCAAGTTTTCACCCCATTTGCAACTTGATTGGTAGCAAACTGTACTTGAAGGACTATTTTCATATGATCCTTGATGTTATTTCACCAGATCAGTGTAACATTAGTCACCATGCAGAGCAGAACCAGCTGGAGAACAGCACAGAAGCCGTGTGCTGCTCTTGTTCAGAGTTCAGAGAAACACTCAGACATAGCTCAGCATCCAGCTCTGTCAATGCACCTTAAATTGATCTTTTGCTCCTATCCTGCCTTCTCTGGAGATAATGTCCAGTGAAATTGCTCTAACTTTATTTGTGTAGGTCTAATGCTGATCAAAGATCAGGATACTTTCACATACAGAACATTATGAGATAAAGACCAATCTTAGAACCAGAGAGGGTGCAGAGCATGGCATGTCCTTTCTTAATGAGCTGTGACAGGGAAATAAAATTACTTGTCTAATACTTGTGAATCTGGGAGGACTGAAGAGAGGTTCCAAATAGGTCCCTGTGTTACTTTGCTCAATGAAAATTACATTATTTTATCATGCTTTCATACTGAGAGATTGTTTTATATCCTTTTACATACCAATAGCAACATTTCTAGTTCAGCAGTCACGACCTTTTATCTCCCCTACCACTCCACTCCACATATCCATTTCCCCACTGAGAAGCTTCCACCACTGAGCTGTGTTATCACTGTCAAGCAACCACCTGGATATTTGAGTGTTGTATCAAGCTGCCTGTAACACAAACTGAGCTGCTCAGGACAGCCCTGCAACACAAATTTAGAGAGTGATTTGCCTAAAACAAGGGAGAAGAGATGGGCTCTGGTCTCTGCTATAGAGCCTTCCCACAACCTCTTGCCAGCCCTTCCATCCTCCTCCACTGATGAGCTTTGCCTCTCATTTTTCCCCTGGAACTCTGTGGATCCCTACAGTTGGTTAATAAAGCAGCACATTTTGTTCTCCCCCCTGCAAGATGTCTCACGGTTTGGGATTTAGGAGCAGAGGCAAGAGGTAAGCAGGTTGGTTTTGAGTGGTCTCACAGTTTGCCACTATGCCAGAGCTAATGGCAGGTTAAACCAAAATGAAAAGCAAGTAGCACTAAACAAACTGGAGGTGATGATGGGAGGGGGGGATGAACACTTTGGGGTCTGCCAGATGTTTTGTGAGCCACTGTCAACCTATAAGCTTTTCTTTCCATTGATTTATCATCTCATTGATCTCGGTATCAGGGTGACAAAGACTCTCTCAAGCATCTGATAATGAGGGAGACTCTTCCATGGTCTCCCATGCACTGCTTAGCTCACATTGGTGGCCGGGCAGGCGGTGACAGTGTCCTCCTGTATGTCTCCAGAGAGAAATGACAACTGAATGTCGCACAGAAAGTTTGGTGACATCTCTGAGCATTGCTGAGAGGTTTGTGACATTTGGCATGTTAGGGGCTCGCCACTGCGATACTCCGGGCTTTACGCCGGGCTTTAATTCTGGATCTTTGACAAGTTCCTTGTGCTTGGGCAGTACATCTCAAAGTTTGCCTTTCTGTCTCCCAGCTGGCTGTGGCTTGGACTGCAGTGCAGAATAGAAGCCTTTCTCTTAAGGAACAAGGTAACAACGCACTGGAGACTCTGGTTCTCAGGTTCGGGCTGTACTTAGCATCTACATTTGCTCTGGTGTACCAGTTTCTGAGTGTGCCCCTCTCATGGGAAGGGTCACATGTTAAGAAATAGGCTTCCTCTAATTAGCCAAATTCAAACTGTAGAATTGAGTGGCTTTTCCACAATGCATCATTTACATTTACCCAGGAGCAGAACCCCGGGTACCTGGTAGCTGTCAAGAAGGTTCTCACCTTCACTCTGGGAAGAGATCAAGTAGACAGTTAATATAAAATTTCCTTTTATCCTTTTATATTTGCTTATTGCCTCTCTCTTTTCAGCACATTAGGAAATAAGGTCAGCATCACCTCAGAGAGTACCTGTCATGCTGTTTTGCTGTCCCCTACTTCTTTTTTGTTCGCCAAAAGCCATCCTGATCTCGTCTGAGCTTTGCCTCAGCCCTCACATCTGGAGGGCTCATGTAGTGAGGAGCCAGGAAGACTGCATAAAGAAAAGGCACATTCACAAAACAGGAAAGGTTATTCCCCTTAAAATTCTTCCTGTTATTTTATTTTTTAGTGAAGATTTGAAAATTCTCCTACAAAAAGACCCTGGCCACGAGGCAGTGAAGTATTTTCCCAAGTCTCTTCCCGAGCTCTTGTAGAACTTCTGCTGTTAGGGCTCCATCTTCCCTGATGCAATCAGTGGTCTTTCAGATAAGTTATCAGTTTGATGCTCCCAAATTCTCACTGCTTCCTAGGCCCTGCAAACTTGGTAATAATGTCCACTGAAAAGTCCTCCAACTTGCTGAGCTGCTCTCTGGTGTGAACTTATCAGTCCTGCTGCCTCCCTGGTATCCAGTCCAGGCTTGTCAGTAAGTGACTCTTCTTTCCGGAGTCCCCCGTGCTGGAAGCAGATTTAGTTTCCTGATTGTTTCCCGTGAAACCCGGATGACTCTTAGTCCTGGGAAGAAGTAGGTCGTATTAGCGAGGCTAACAGGATTAAGCACAGTTCAGTGGGACACTCAGATGGCCACGGATTTCTGCCCTGCTGACAAGCACCGTGCAGCACATCAGAAAGTGCCCAATGTCCCTGACAAAGGGAAAACTTAAACACTCCTTCCTTTGATACATACCTACTTCTACCTTGAATAAAGAACAAAACCGGGCAATCTCCTGTTGGGGTCCTGAGAGCCCTCAGACAAAGGATGTAAAACGACTCCCATTTTACCCCTGACTTATCTCTTTCTGCATTACTCCTCGAAACACCCAGCAGCAGAGCGGGAGCTGTGAGCGTGTGGGGGCTGCGCGGCCGGGCGCTGCCCACAGCCCTGACTCGCAGTCTCCATCAGCTCCCAGAGCAGCAGCGATTACATCCTCGCCACTGCCTCTAGAGGGTAGAGCAATCATGAGTCTCCACAGGGGCAGGCAGGCTGAACAGTGCCATTTCAGGCTCCTAAAAGCTTTAAAATTTCCTTAGCAACCCTGCACAAAACCTGCCAGTCAGTGCAGCCAGCCGGCAGACCTGAGACTGGTGATGCAGCAGTTTCGCAGCGCGCTGCCAGATTCATCCCGCTCCAAACATATTCATAGCAGTCTCATGGACGTCCCAGGACTGCTTTGGCAGCAATTGTGCGGGATAAATAAAGCTCCCATTGTTGCAGATGACTCTGCTTTCAATTGCACGGGAATCCAGGCCAGCGGGGACTTCTGCCTGATAAAGGCTCGCCCATTTCGCACATTTGTGCCACTGCTCTGCTAATGCAGGGCTCAGCTGCAGCACTACGCTGCACCTTCCCGAGTTTATTCTGGGGCAGCTGTTTCCTAGTCATTTGCAGCACTTTTCTGAGCAGCTACCCCTCCACTATAATGTTTCATTCTTGTGTCCCCAGCCTCACTGCACTGCCATTTGAACAGGCAGGAGCTGATATATTCTCAGCCATAGGTAGGTCTGGCTCCGCACATAAAAACAGAGGGAGTCTTTACCTCAGAAATCTTTGTGGGGAAGAGGGGTTTATGTCATGGGATATAAGTCTATTATCAAGGGCTTGTGTGATTTCTGAACTACTGAGTGGAAGGAATAGATTTCTATGATATGCCTTCCCAGAAAGTCTTTTTGCAGTGGAGTTTGAGCTGTGCACGCTCACTTATAGCAGTCCTGATCATGACCTCTGAACATACGCCTGAAAACTCCTTGGATTTCACTAGCTGTAAATATTCCTTTCATAGAATAAATTAAAAGGGCCTGATGCAGATGTTTGCATTCTACCTTAACTTTACAATGCATTTATTTGCCCCTCCAGCGATCTACAGAACAATTACTGCTCCTGACTCATGTACAGCCTGAACAGCACAGAGATACAGCCTCCTCAGAGAGAAATACCAGTCCATCTTCATTTGCTTAACTACCTCCCTCCTAAAACACTTCAGAAACTGCATGCGACTTCCCTGGAACAGAAATTTCTCACTAGTAGGCACCTGAATAATTAGAAGTCTTATTGAAAATTTTATTCCAGCAATCTGCTCTGCCTATATAGGACATGTGTTTGTGCTAATCAGAGCTCAGAAGGCAGTTTATATAAATCAGCCTGGGGATGGTAATATGATAGCAGCCGTGCTTGTTTATAACACAGCCTTCTACATGGTGCAAAGTCTGAGTTTGATTGTTTATAGCAGCAATGAAAAGCCATGCCTCTGCCTTGCCCTTTGATTGCTTGTCTCATCTGAACCACTGAAAGCTGCAAAAAATTCCAACAGCACTTTTTTCTAGATGTTTATCCACTATGCTGCAGCCTGTAGAATAGGGAAAAATAAAAAGTAGTGAAGTTAAGGTAGGCAGTTTTTCAGGAGTCTAACCTCTCTCACAGGGGCCAGGATGAGTGTCAAAGCACGCGTCTCTCACAGGAGCACTGGGACAAAGCTCCAATGCTGGCGGGACAGCAGCTCATGGCCTGTGCACAGCCAGCACACACAGCCCAGCTGGGCTCACAGGGCAGGCAAGGAGTGGAATGGGGACTATGAAAGAGTCATTTGTTTTCCCGCTTCTCTGGATGCCAGACCTCTCAATCTGCTTGCAATTTGGGGAGGGAGAGATCCCCAGGGGAGCAGGAGGGAAAGGAATGGAGGAGGCTGCTTCCTATGCTCTCAGCATGGCAACCCATTGAGAAACAAGGGAAGACAGACAAGAAGCTTGCTAACATACAGTCAGTTATGTCTAAGGACTCTACAAAAGGGAGAAATGTTGCTTATAAACAATGCTCTAGGAATAACAGAACTAATGAGACATGGTTTCTGCACATTGTCCCATGCAGATCAGATTCTCTGATGTCTGATTGCACAGTTGTGCTCTCCTTGCAGCTTTTATAACTGGGGATACATGGTGGGTTTATCCCCTGCACAGCACACTATTGGAGTGATGCACAGAGCACTCTGGATGTATTCCTTTGGGAGTTAATCTCCTTGCTGCTTTTGGAAAAAATGACAAATGTGTAGGGCAGAGCCTGACCCCTCACAGACATGCCAAGGACCAGAGCAGAGGGCACTTCCTCACTGCTGGAAGGAGGGTGGCACACCTGACCTTGGTCCCAGGCAATAACAAGTAACACCACGTGCCTAACTTGGGGCTCACCTTTGCTTTTATAAGCCAAACAGGAAGCTTTTTCCTAACAGGTTTCCCATGGCCCCTCTCCAACCACGCAGAGTGTGCGTGGCTGGCCAGGGAAGCAGAGTGCCCTTCCCAGCACTCCTGGTTCATCCCACGCTGAGGAGACCCAGAGCTCAGGTCTGGGGTCTCAGCAGAGTACCCCAGCAGCTGGCACTTACCCTTCTAAAGCTCTGAGTGAACAGTCCACTCCTGAGTATACAGATGAACACCCGAAGGGCAGGGCTGGCTCTGCAGGGGAGGTGGTGTCTGTGTCCCTGTGAGCACAGCAGGGTGGGTGACACAGGTCTGATTTATGGCTGTTGTAAAGGCTGTGAAAAGCCACCTGAGGCAGGTGGCTGAACATGACCATGGTTTATGGCACACCGTTTTTCCCTTTACTGTACTTCTCCAGGAATGTGGTGTCACCTGAGATTTGCAAGATGCACCCTGGAGTGTGTAACAGCCCCAAAGCCTCCAGTGCACTGAATTCAGGGGTTGGCCATGCTGAACTGGTTGTGTTACAGGACTTGAGGATGTCTCTTGCAAAGCCTGTAGCATGTTAGCTATGTGAGGTTTGCATTTATTTTGTTATCAGACTCTCCTGTAGCTCCTGGAAGGGGGACTGTGCCCACCCATGGCTGTCCTGGGCTCTTCCTGCAGGATGAGCTGCTGCTGCAGGCTGAGCTGCTGTGTGATCCTCTGCTCTGCTGCTCCAGGCTGTGCTCTTTGTGAAAGACCAGGATATTCAGAGGACATGCTTTAGTAATTTTATTGCTTCCCTTTATCAGTTTTCAGCATCCATCTTTAACCTTAATTATATATTTATATTCCTGGTGACTGTAACAACTGCCTTTCCTTCTCTCAGTATCGCTGATGGTAATAGTGTAGATACACAGATGTATTTGCCTCCTTGGTGTACAACGAGTGTTTAAATCCATAAAGAAAAACTAGACTTAGAACTGCTATTTTGATGTTGGCCTTTTTTATTAGAGTGAGATACAAATCACAGAACTCTTAATTTTCTTTACGTCGCTGCCCAGTCCCCTCTGTTCATGAATTAGCTGGCATTTCTCCTAGTTCACCATCAGTGTGCTGAGATGATGACAAACCTTACAGCAAATTATTTTGGGAGTGGGAGTAGGTAGTCTGAATTTGTGAATTTTTAATTCCAGATATATCTCAGAACCATTTTGCCTTTCTGTGACAATATTCCTGTGGGACAAACTGAGATTGCCTACAGGTTACTGCTATCATTTTGTGCTTCTTTCACTTACTTAACCTATTTTTCTGCTTCCTGGATTCAACCATTAAGCTATCCAGTCTTTCAAGGAATGATTCAAACTTCCTAAGAGGGAAGTCATTGATATTCAAAGACTTGTATTTCTTGGGAGCAGCTATTCTACAGGCCCTCTGCAATACCTATATGTATTTATTTATTTCCAGTGTAAGGGTTAAGGATGTGTCCCAAGCAGCAGAGGCCACACTGGCTGCTGGCTGCAAGCCACCACACAAACACCTCCCATTGGTAATATCCCCATTCAAATGTCTTTTGCACAGTAAAAGCATTCAGCAATGAACACAGGCCACAAGGAGTTTACGTGAGTCACTGTCCGACACAATAAATATCAAACATGAGCATCTAGTAAACTGCAGGGGTTTTCAAACGTCACCAAAAGTGGTTTTGGGAAAAGAATCTCCATGAGTGCTGAAGTAAAGCAAGGTGACAGGTCTGTATGGGAGGATGTGGTCAACACTATTCCTGCTCTAACAGCCAGTCTTCCTCCTTTTCACTGATATGAGCCTGTTTCATGTAATTTCGATGGTGAGTGAAATTTCTGTATGCAAACTCACAATTATTACAGTATGTGTGTAATTGGTTGTTCTGTTAGTTAATCATGTGGCTAAATCATCTCTCCATAAATAAAGCAGGAAGAATCACACACCATCAATCTAGGAAAACAAATGAAAATAAGATTTTCTACACAAAGTTTTATAAAAAGACTTAATTCCCTCAGTCTCAAGAGGAGACAGAGCATTCTATCAGCCTTGCTGCTGCTGGGTTTGGTCATCTCCTGCTCCCCTCTGGTGCCAGCTGGTGTTCCCAAAGAGATCTTCCAACCCTGGGCATTGTCAGATGAGCTCTGGCAGCATTTGCTGGGTGTTAGGAAACCTGAGAATTGTTATTTTGTTAATTGATCCACTTCACATTCTGCCTTTTGGAAATGGAAAGAAGTGGATTGAAAAATAACTGTGAAAAAATGAGGAAACTCCTTTGGGCAGGAACAGTCAGAGAGCTGATGGAGCCAGAAGAACAGGAAGAACAATAGGCCTTTGTCCTTCTCACAGGTTATTGCTATTTTGTTTTTCTTGGAGTCTGATATCCCAAGAAATTACTCCCAAACCAGTCTTGGTTCCCTCCAATTGCCTCATACGATATTTTCTGGTGGGAATTTCCAAAGTGCTCTGAAGATTTAAGCTTTGAAAAGTTTCCGCTTCTCTGACAGCTACAAAATGTTGCAGGTTTGGGTTTTTTTAACCAAAAAAGTGATTTTTAACCAAAATAACAGGGAAAGAAAAGTAATGAGCCCATTTTATGTAACAGAGAAAGAGGAGAAGGTGACTGTGGGAGCAAAGGCATTGCACAAAGCACGTATGTTGGCACAGCTCTCCCTGTGGAACTGCAGCTCCCTGGCAGTGCCCAGCCCAGAGGCAGAGAACCAAGGCCAGGCACTCACTGCCCAAGGGCCGCAGGAGGGACACGACAGACGGACAGATCCCTCCTGGAGCTGCACCCTGGCACAGCCCCTGGGCACCTGCCACACCAGGACTTCAGCCTACCCTTGGAGATTCTCTTCCCTTCAGGCCTGGGCTTCCACTCCTGCCTCCTTCCACCTCCACACTAAGATGTAGCTCCCCCTGCTCAGCCACCAATTCCCAAAATCATGGCTGTTCCTGCAAGTCCTCAAGAGTCAGCTGGAGTCCTTCCATCTGGGGCTCCTCCGCGTTTCCTTTCTGCCCTGCTGCTGTGTTTATCTACTTCACTCTTCCGTCTCCTCCATTGGGGCAGAAGATTGAGGGTGTCCCATGGATTTCCAGACAGCCAGTCCTCAAGCTTTTGCCGAGCAGGATTCAAAAATGGCTTATCACTACGTACAAGCTCTCCACAGCCAGCCAAATCAGACCAACAATCTACCTGGCCTCTAGTCCCTGCCACGTTGCCCAGAACCTCTCCATCACTGCCACTATCTGATGCTGAACCAGAATCCAGCATGCTTGGGCCAGCAGATTAAACCAGCAGTCTGAGGTTACACCACCTTCAGCCTTGCTCCTCTCCAAGGCAGAGATATCTGATTCTCTGGGGAACCAGGTCCTAGGTTGCCACTGTCAGCCCAATATGAAGGAAAAGAACTCCAGCCTGGATTGGCCTTAATACAGAATTGCAGCAGCTGCAGTGCTGAGTCACAAAAATTTGTCCTTGTTTTGAGGGCAGTGACACCTGGCAAGAGGATGGGAAAGGTGAGCACAGTGGTGACATCTTTAAACATACTGACCTTGGCAAGGTAAGATTTCTGGGACTGTGTGACAGTGCTATAAATTATTATTCAGACACACAGGAAATGAGGACACTGGACTGGAAAAGGTATCCTACTCCCTCGAAACCAGTGCCGAGCTGTTGGACTGAGAGATGATCAGCAGCAAGGTGGAAGAATCTTTGAAAAACAACCTATTTACACATCAAGTTGCTCTCACATTTAGACAGCACTCCCTCTACTATAAGTAATTTTCAGCTCTCAAATTATAGGCTATAGAGAGGAAGAAATCAATTGCACTAGATTTGCAGGTCTGCAAATGGCCATGTGTGAAGCTATGCACAGGAGTATCCCCCTTGGAAAGCTGTGTGAGCCTGAGGGCATCAGGGCTCATCCTCTTCCATCTGTACCTGTGCTGGCTGAGGCATTGTCTGCCTTCCTCAGGTCCTGAGTGTCTGTGTAACCTGTGCAGGACTGCTTCCTACTATTTTAAACCCCTTAAGGCAAAGGCCTCCACATTTTTCCTGGAAAGGTATGTCCATGATTTAGTACCTAGCATTAATAAGGCATTTTTCATATACTCAGTCTAAAGTTTTTGCAAATATTCTTTCTCCTCTCTTACCTTTACTCAAATTCCCGGAACAAATAATAGCTCTTTTTTATTTTTTACCTATGTAAATCTGAAATATTCCATAGAATAACCCATTTCTGAATTAATGTATGCCTGGTTTTTCCTAGTTGTTGGTTTGTTCTCTAATTCTGGTTAAGTGTTAGTGCTGTGAATGCCTAGTGAGATCTTATGGTGTACTAGCAACACCCAAACAGTATTGACTGTGGAATATCAACTCCTTAAAAGAAAAGGTTACTGTTGGAGGAGAACATTCAGACCCTCCTTTCAGTGAAGATTCTCAGTTCTGTATCTTGACTTCTCAGAATGAGATAAACACAAGCCTTTATAACCCAGAGAGGTGGTGGCCAGCACAACTGGATCAGCTGCTCCATGCAGCTCCCAGTTTGAGCAGGAGTCAATCTTTTACCAGAGAAATAAATCAGAAGGCAAAAAATAAAAGAGCATGAGAGTGGGAAGGAAGTCTGACAGAACAATACAGAAGTTACAAAATCAGTATCTTATCAGACTCTCCTGTTAAAGGATAGGAGTGAAGAGTCTCTTCAGGGAACTCAGCTCTAGTGAGTGGCTGCCCTTTCCAGAGGGCTGTCTGGACTCTTACCCCTGGAGTATCAGGAGGTGACAAAAAAGAAACTACAACTATGAGAAAAACCATGTCACGATGGAATTATTTGGAGAAAGGGATGGATACAGAAGCCAAGTCATATTTGAAACAAAAGATGTGGTAACTCAGAGAGATTTCCATTGTAGCATTGCATTCTCTGAAAGATGTATGCAAGGTTACAGCAAAAGCAACTCAGAGCTAAGGAATGTTATCCTGAAACAGATGAAGTTTCTACTGGCTTGAAAAGCTTGATTTCTATAATATCAAAAACAATTTCCACAGCACTGGATGACTAAAATAGGATTTCTTGCTGTAGACCAAATCTAAAGCATAATGGTTTTGTAGAGGCATGGAGAAAGTCCACCTAGCTCACCTTCAGTGGCCTTTACAACTTTACCTCTGGTTGTTAACAAAAATTTAGAACAGGGCTTCACTATAAGATTCAGGGTAAAAATGGCAAAGTGTCTCAAGTCTCCTCTTTGCAGGGACTCTCAGATGAGTTCCCTGCAGCACTCTACCATTTAAAATCTGAAAGATGATAAAGAAGTGACTGATGCATGAAACTCACTTGGTGTCAGCAAAAAAGTCTTTGAGAAACCAGACAATGATTGGATCCAAGGAAGTCAGTAATAGCAGACCCTCATAAAGACCCTAGAACAGAGCTTTTTGATACCCATTGCCATATGAACTCACAACAAAGTCTTAAGAGTTTACCTTGGAGTAATTCAGTTCAGGTAAAAGCTGTTGGCATTTTTACATCAAGGAGCCAGACTGCCTGGATGTACTGCTTCCCACATGTATTGGGGAAGGTCAGTGCCTTAACTTTGTGCTATGATGGGCTAAATCACCTAGGAATCATCAAATGAAAGCACCAGTTCTTCTTCACTTGCAGCTCCAGTCTTCCCAAGTTTGAAACCCAGCTGATCACCACTCAAAAATCTTCTCCTCATTCTGATCAAAGGGCAGAGGCAAAAGGTTTGTCTTTGATAGAAAGCTCCTGACAAGAACTTTAAATATTCCAGCCTCCTGGGGCTTGGGCTGTGCTGAAAGATGGCTTTTGCTCCTTCAGCTTCTGCTGTGGAGGATCCCTGAGACCGATTTCCTTGAAGCTACTCAGAAGCATAAAATCCTATTAATAAATAAGAAGCCCTGTCCCTTGCTGTGTCCCTTGCATTCAGGTGACTCTGTGAGTTAACCCTTGGCAGAAACATCCAGTTTGATGGTGAGAGTTTATTGGGCCTATGGACCAAAACATGAAAAAGCTGTGCTATTGAGCCTTTAGAAGCACTGAATTAAGGCTTTTGTAGAAGATTCTGATTGTTTAGCTATTAAAGAAAAGCTTTTTGAAGTATCAATGCACTCTGAGCATTGAGGCAAGAAGTATAATGAGCACCACCGGTCTGCCAAAACACCGGAGTCGCCTCCAGAGCAGCCAGGGAAATCAAGTGTCCAAGCAGGTTCCTACATGCATCATAACACTCCAGGCAACAGCCTTCACCATTGGCAAAGCTGCGGTGATCCGGTGAGGGCTTCCTTGCCAGGCACAGTCAGGAAGAAATTATGGGGGGACATGAAATATTCACATACATATACAGACATATAGGCATGTACATATGCTTGCTGGAAAGGGTATAGGAATCATAGGAATGCTGCTTTTTGTTTAATGCAGCAACTGCTGGATCAAGCCAAAAAGTTATTGAAAAGTATCTTGTCCTAAAGATCCCACAATAAGAAGTGACTTATACTGAATAATTATCAGTTCCAGAGTTTTCTGTGCATAGCAAATCTGAAAAAGAAAAGTGACAATTCTCTTTCCTTCCCATGCCCTTCTACTACTGACCACACCATGCATCAGAAGTGTTTAGAATACAATATATCTAAAACTGCTCCAAATATCTTCCTCTGACCCTCGCCACAAGTTTTCTCAATAGAATCAAATAGTTTTTTATTGTTAAAACCCAAGTTCAGCCAAAATGTAGCCTGAGTGAGAGGCCACTTCACTCCCACTCCAGTGGCCATAGGAGGGGTTGCCCAGAAAGCAGGGTGTGCTGAAACAGTGCAGCCTGCTCTAAGCTGTGCCAGCTGAATGTCTCCTATTCAGATAACAAACCAGCTTGATTAAATACAATTAATATTCATGGCTAAATATTGAGAACAAATAAAGGTAGTCAGATGCCACACTTGGCTTTGACTTCACCACTGTGGAAATGTTAATTCACGCTTAATTCTTGCTTCCCATACTGTTGTCAGTTCTCCTTCTTTGTTCTTGAAAGTCCAGCTTCCCAAACTCCTCTGAATGTAAACTGTGGCTGATAATAGGAAGAAATGCAACTATGTGATTCCACCAGCAAACAACTCCAGTTTCAGTTCCATTTCAGAATCCCAGTTAAATTAGTCCCTCCTATTTTCAAGTCTTCAAATGCAATTGCCTGAAGGAGCCTTCCAGATGTTTATCTCTGCGCTCCAAGCCCTGTTCTCTCTATTATTCTAATTGGTATCTTCCTCCTCTCTGCAACATGCTGCAAAATCCAGGCATTGCTGGGGTGAGAAACTCCTTCTCCTCCTCAAAAAACACATCAGGAGCAGTTTTCTAGCAATTAATACTCAGTTCCTGCTCAAATGTCTGTAGCATTTACCTCTGAAAATTACCTTAAGGAGGAGGCGGCAAAAAAAATCTCATTAGTTTCTCAAGGCCTTTATGAAAAAAGACTGAGGATACCTTTTTTTATTCTGTCCTGGGTTTTTGGCTGGCTTGCACTTTGACCTCTCCAGCTTTGCTGGCCAGCAGATAGCATAGGAAAAACAGGACGGTGACGGTGGCAATGAGGCTGATATCTGAACAATCAGAGGGCAGGGGGTTCTAATCAAAGTACTTCTTCCTCCTACTGAACTCTAATTCTTAATAATAGGAGAACTTACTCTGGGCTAAATTCAGTAGTCACATCTTTATCAAAAGCCAAAGGGCTTTTACTTCACGAGTTTCTTGTAGGAATTATGAAGCTTCATAATTCTGATTAAAAAAAAAAAAAAAAAAGGAAAAATACTTTTGCTCATTTTACTGGGAATTTCTGACCTGAAATAAAAACTTGAGACACTGAAGGACACTGCATTGATTCCTGGATCTTCCTGCCCAGAGCTCCCTGCAGGATCACAGCTCTCATTTGAAAGTTACAGAAAGAGAGTTCTGTCTTCTAGGACCTAGTTTTATTCACTTCAAAGCAAAAGGTGTGTCTTCCCAAGCTTATCTTTTAAAAGCTTCTCTCTGTTACTAGTTTCACTTCTATTTTATTCTCTCTCTAGGATCTTTTCTCTGCTACTTAAAAATGGATCAATTCAGCCAATGCTGTGACACTCATATGAAGTAAAAATGCCAACTACAGATGTCACTTGCCTTGTTTATTTAGTCATTCTGTGACTACAGATTTTGTGAGGTTTGCTTGTGAAACAGTTTACAAGAATAATCTTCAATACTGGAATCCGATCCATCCGTGCAGACTCCACTGACTTCATTGGGTCTGCTGGGGCTGATCAAATTGCAGGATCAGTTCCTACATTTGTACTGAACTCTGACAGATTGTAAATAACACATTGGAAAAGAAATCAAATCTACCCCTTAGTATACAACAGATTATTCTAATATGACAGATACAGATTGGCTGTGGCCATGGCATCCCCTGGTTACGCTGTCCTTGGGCTGCATTGGTTTGTTAAACTGTCGGGATGAAGTGAAGACCAGGGCGAAGAAGAACCAGTGTCAGAGAGGAGGTCATCACTAATGCAGAGTCTTGAAAGTAGCAAAGGATTTGTGAAGGCAGATTTTTCTTCTGAGGAAGAAGGCATGGGAAGGAGATAAGGAAATTGCTGGAGTTAGATGGCAGGGTGAGTCTCAGGCTGATGCCTGGGCTGCCATCAGCTTCACAGTACAAAAAAGCTAAACTCAGCATCCAGGTTGGGATGTGACATGCAGTCAGGCAAAGGGAGGTGATTTCAGGAAGGAGAAATGGCTCAAATTTTAAAAACTCAGATTTTTCATGTTTTATTTTATATTTATTTTTATTTTAACACAGTAGTTTCCTTAATAGTTTGTTTGCCTAGCAGCACTAACACCTGGCAGAAAAAAATGCATTTTGTTTAGCAGAGACAGTACCTGCCTATCTCTGTGTCCCTTTCCTGCAATCAAAGCAGAGAAATACATTTGTGGACACACAACTAATGCCTCTAGAAAGCAAGGCAACTTAAATGTGTGCTGTGGTCTTCTGGGTCAGCCATTTGGTGCTTTGCAGAGCAGGTGACATAGGTGTGACACAGGTGTGACAAAGACAAGAACTGAAGTACCATCTCCTAAGTGTCAGTGGGGTACCCTAACTGGAAAGTTTCTGTTCTTGTTGTGTTCAAGAACTCTCTGGGCAAAATGCACAGAAATTCTTTGGTATTCTTAATTGAATAGAAAAGTGGCCAAATGCCATCACAGGTGATCTTTGCTCTCGATGTCAAAAATCAAGAAAATTAAAAATTAAAAAAATTTTAGCAGCAGGATGATCAATTGCCATGCCAAATGAAGAATTCACCTCATTTTCATCCCACTGGTCTATGCCACCTCTGTTGAGGTGTGTGATACAAGGATGGACAGAACATACAAACCATTATTTTTTCCAAAAAGGCCACTAACTCACTTTAATACACACACAGCTCACATTCTGGACTGGTAAAGTACTTTCCATTCCCTTTTTACTTTGGAGGTCTATCACTGTAATACTTTATACTTTACAGTGTCCAATAAAATATGATGAGAAAAAAGAATCATTGGACTTTTCAAAGATGGTAAACAGAGACTGATCACCACCTACCAGCTTAGCTTCAAGTTTTTAGCAAAACAGTCCAGGTTTTATTGTGAAAATTAAAGTTTATCAGTTCTTTTTTGTTTTTAATAGTTATGACATTAGATGCCTCAACTGCCTGTGAAAGCCATATGAAAATTTTGGCTTTGAAAAATTACTATGAAATATACTTTAAATCATGTAAATCTTCGAATTATGGTGTATTCAGTTGTAATGGGTTCACCTCCTTTTATTACTAAGGAATATGGATTTATATCTCTCCTTAAAATATGATGTTTGTGTGATCAAAGAGAAATCATCAAATCAAAGATCTCTGTATTGAGAACATCCCTGAAAATGTTGTAATTATGTATTTTACCCTAGTTTTCTGAGGAAACAAAGCTTAGGTGATTGCACTGTCTGCCTGTCCATCAGTCTCAAAAAAAAACCCCAATCAGTAAAGGAGTAAAAAACAAGTGGGAAATACCTGCATACTTTGTGGAAATTGCTGGCACATTAAAGAACCATGGAATTATTGCAGCTTGGAGGGACTTTCAGAGGTCATTGAGTCCAGCCCTTGCTCAGAGAAAGACTGGGGTTATTTGGAGCCATTCACCACTGGAAAGAAAAGCCATAAAAGTCTGAGGTTATTGCAGGATACTGAGTGTTACAAAACGTAGAAAATACATTTAGAGGGCATGAAACTTCATCCATCTCACTACTTGTGGAACAAGTTGCTATAGCTAAGTACATACATTGCAGTCAAACAAATAACCTAGTTTTCCAAGCTCATTTTGAACCTTTAACAACATTTTATGGCTTTTGCCTGTTGGCTTCCTGTCTCACGTGCTGCAGGAGGCTTGTGATTGTTTCTTTCCCCACACTCAGCTTGAAGGTGTTTGCAAGAGCCACCGATTGCCTGCTTCAGCTGCAAAGTCTCTGGTTTGCAATTATGTTGATCTAGAGCACCTGGGACAATGGATATGATTCTCTGGGTCCCTAAATAAAGGTTCCTTTCACTCTTTCCAAGTACAAAGCAACTCAAGCAGCACAGGCAATGGGGCAAAGCATTGGAAAGACCATGAATGGAAGAGGGCGCTTCTGGCCACCATGAGATAATTCAAATTACTTTTATCACTGTAGCAGCCAATGTCTGATTGTGCATATGTGAGATGGAGGAGAAAAACTATGAGAGACCAGAAAAGGCTGCCTGAGTGGGGCACACTCAGTGTCTTGAGTGTGTGTCAGTGCCTGCTGGCACAGAGGCATGTCTGCATTAATGGACATTCATCCACAAATACAGCAGAATAAACTGCACAAGCAGCAACCCCAGTTCTGCTGGTTTAGTGCATCTGTATTAAGGGTGTGTGCTGGTGTAATTGCCCTTCTGTCATTAAATGGCTATACATCTTCTTAATTATAGACACGGCCACCTGCACACATTATGGAGCACCATCCGTGGTGCTGGAAACGAGTCCTGCACTGGCCAGGAGAAGCCATCCCTAGGCTGAAGCCAGGGCAGCAAATGCAGCCAAGTGGGAAGCAAGATTTCCTGCAGCAGGGAGGAAATAAGCAGGCTGCCAGAAACACGCCTGGTCTGGCTGATTCTGCCACGGGGCACAGGATGGGCTGAGCACCCTCCTCCTTTCCTTCAGTTTTCTGCAGTTCCCTCCCACAGTTTTCCAAGCAGTGGCAATCAGGCCCAGCTGAAGATGGGGGTACCCCAGAGCAGGATGAACCTCCCCGGCTCTGCCACGGTCAGGATCTCTCTCCTGGAGGGCAGAGGCACAGGGAGACACGGGGCTCTCTCTGGCTCCCGAAGGCTCAGCCTGGCGTACAAACACGGGCTTGTGAGTGTTTTAAAAATAAACAGCCTGACTTGGATTTATTTTTACATTTCAGAGAGTCTGGGGAGCAGGTCAGCCTCGCAAAACAAAGCCCATCTCTTCAATGCCAGCACCTCTAACTCCATCTCATTAGGATGACTGATGTGGAGGGAATGTGGCCAGGCTGCAGCCAGTCCCAGCCCTACTGACCCCAGCACACACGGCGGGGATCCCCTTTGCCTGCTGATCCGTGGCCTGGACCTGGGAGATGAAATCCTGTGCTCAGGTGCAGCTCCACCAGATTGCCCAGGGCTCTGCAGGGGCACGAGGGCCAAGAGGGACTGGGCTGGGAGACAGGATAGAGGCCTGACTTTAGAGAATATTTTGTTAGTGGGTATAAGAAAATGAAAGGAAGGAGTGAAAAAGCAAGGACAAGAATGAAAGGAATGGATACCTAGATTCTATTCACGATGTTCCTGCTAATGGTATTTACTCTAGTTTTTTGTAAATATCAGTAACCCATGCCAGAGATTTACCCAACTTTCCTGCAGGAAATTTGCCATCAGCAGAACTACAGTGGACAGGAGTCACAGGAGGATGTGGTGTACAGTGCAGAAACAGATTTGTAAGAAAATAGGAGGCATTTATGGATCAGCTGGATGAGTAAGTGATTTGGGATCAGCGCTGGAATGGAGGCAGTGTGAAGTGCTGGCAGCAGTGACACAGCCAGGTGGTTATACAAAGGTGACCATCCCTTCCTTCAAAGGACAGAGCCTTCGTGTCTTGTGCTGGAGAGCAGAAAATTTCAGAAGGAAGTGGTAAAGGGTCAGGAATATTCAGCAGACATATTATTCGTGTATTTAGGATAAAGTGTTAGTATATATTGAGATCTGGACTTCACCTTAGCCTCAACAGTTAATAAGATTTCTATTTCCTGCTTAGAAACAATCAAATCACCCTGCTACAATCACTGGCTGATGGTATAAAATGCCTGCTATTTAATTATTTCATAAACGCATTTGACATTACTATATACCCATATTTAAAATTTATTCTCTCTTAAATACTTGAATCAATTCTGAATAGATTTTTGCTATTTTTGCACAATATAAATGACAAATTTTCATATGTCTTTTCAAAACATTTTAAGGTACTTTAGACCTTATTGTAGCTGGACTCTCAAAAGATAAAGTTGACTTAAATTAGGAATATAAGATCAGGTGCTGGATTTTGATATGTTGCCTTCACAAACTGATGATGCATTGCTCCCACACACAGCTAATGACAGGAAAATTCCTGCCTCTCTCTTCAATACTACCTTTTACACTTTTTCACAGTAAAGGATTTGTACAGAAGAATTCTGCACAATTTTTACTCCCTTAGAACAGTAGGAATTTTGGAACATTATTTCAACAATTTTGGAAAATTATCTACCTTAAAATGAACTGAAGCTCAGAGAAGTTTTTGCATACAAAAGAATGTTTTCAAGGCTTATGATAACATCAGCCTAGAGTTAATTTTAGGGACTCATTCTTTGCAGTAGTGAAATTGTTTTCCTCAGTTGTTGCTTGCCCACAAGCCCAGTGTCCGTGGCTGAAGAATCAGATAATAACCCGTAGCCACCTTCTTGTTGTGACATACTGGTTCATCCTGTATTGGGGATCACTTGGAAGGGAGGATGGAGGGATGAGTTTAAACCTGTGTATGATTTAAGAGGTTGGAATGGAAGTCGTTAGGAAAGAGTAATTGTTCTGGGAGGTAATTATAGGGAAAGACTGGCAGTGGGGGACTCAAAGTTTAGGACATGAGGAGACTAAAGATATGTGCATCAATCTCTGTCTGAACCTCTGTCCTAATCTCCCTCTTTTGCTGAGACACTTAACCCAGACTTGGCCGATTTGTCATGTTTTTGCCTGGGTCAATAGCAACAAATAATTTCCAGATTTGTAATTAATTTTTCTTTAAAAAGCTTTTGAAAATTCAGAGGAACAACAGGGAAAATCAGAATACACTTTTTGAGAGACAAACTATCAAATTAAGTGCTTGTAAAACCTGATCCTCCCACTACTATCCTCATCTTTGCTTATTTTTCCATTTTCCAGACCTGGAATTTACTTCTTAAGGCAGGGTTTCACGTGCCACAGTTGGAAATTATTTTCCTCCCCTGTCCACCCCACTAGAGTCCTGTGCTGCTGAGAAGCCAGACACGTTGAATTTTCCCCTCAGATTGGTTTTGCTTTGATCATTTTACAAACTAGAAAAACAAATAATTTTTAAAATTCATTTATCTACTTGCAGGCACTCCAGCACCGTCTGCTTAGGTACATTTTCAGTCCTTTCAGGAGGCCCAATTTTGCATGTTCTGAGTCCTTCCCTTTGGAGACTGTCCTGCTCCCTGTTCCCCGAGATCCTGAAGTAAACACTGGACTGTTTAATGGAATTCTCCACGGCCTTCCAACTACACTTTCATCCTTAAATGAAATTGCTTCCTTCATTGCTCTAACCGCAGCCTGGACCAGCCAGGTATTATTTATTCATCTGCACCCCTGCCTTCTCCATCCATCCTGGGAAAACAGATAGGTCTCTTCCCTGGGAGCAACTACATCCTCCAGACAAGGCTCATGAAAAAATACTGGCACGCAGGCGAGGAACAGTCTTGTTTAGAGCAGATTTTTTCCTTTCCACACATCACCCAAATATGTCCTTTACCCGCCCGTCCATGCCGCACAAGTGGCAGCGGGTGCCTGCCAGGGACGGGCTGAGCCCCGCTCAAGGCCTACCTCGGGCACGGCCCCGCCAGAGCCCCCGGCCCGGCCAGCTCCGGCTCCGGCTGCAGCCCCGTGCGGGGGAGGGTCCGCCATGAGCCCCCGCACAGCCACACACCCGCGGGCCCGGGCGCAAGAGGCAACCGGGCCCACGGGGCCCCGCCGGAGCCTGGCCGGAGCCCCGCGGGTCTCGCGCGAGGCGGCCGGTGTCGGCCGTG
>VZSE01006884.1:674351-790366 GCA_013398275.1 Promerops cafer
CGAGCAAATACGTGCGCGTCTCGCTGCCTCCGCCGGCGCCCCGCTCCCTACTCGCCGGAGCCCCGCCGCAGCCCCCCGAGCCGGGCGCCCAGTCCCGGCCGCTGCCGAGGCCCCGCCGTTCCTCCGCCCCTTCCCCTCCCGACACAGGCCCGCAGCCCCCCGCGGGAAAGGCCCAGCCCGCCGCCGCCGAGCCCCAGCCCCAGCCCGACATGAACCACCATCAGCAGCAGCAGCAGCACCAGAAGCCCGGGGAGCAGCAGCTGAGCGAGCCCGAGGACATGGAGATGGAAGGTAAAGCCGAGCAGGGCCCGCGCCCTCAACTCCGCGGAGAGTTTCCCCCTCGCCCCTCTGCCCCGCTCCTGGGGCTCCCCCACCGCCGCATCCCCTCGGGGATCCTGGGCCGCTCTCCGCGGTAAACACGCTCTGCCCGGGCCGCTCCTGCTGGCCCCGGCACCTTCGAGGTGCGGGGAGCGCTGCCCGGCGGGGCTGTGGGGGGGACGCCGGGGAAAGTTGCGGGGCCGGGGGAGACGGCCGGGGGGTCTCCGCAGGAATTTGCACCGCGGGAGGGGGAGGGCGCGGGGGAAGCGCCGCTACAAAAGGAGCCCCGCGCCCCCGGACCCTCGGAGCCTGCCGCTTGGCGTGGGTCGAGCCGGGGTGGGGGGCACGGGGGTCCGGTCAAAGTAGTTGCCGTGATTCCGGGGCAGGGGTTTGCCTGGGGCGGGCGAAGGGGACGCGGCTGTCGCGGGGCTGCCCGGCGGGGCGGGCGGGGGGCTGCAGCCCTGCCCTGCCCGGCCGCTCATTGTATGCAGGCAGCTACGCTGCTCGCCATTTTTAATTAACCCTCCTCCGAGGGTTATTTACAGAACCCGCTGTCGGCCGGGCCTGCGCGGGTCGGCGGGCAGCGCTGGCCATGTGTAGCGCCTGCACAGCCCGCGGCCCGCATCCTGCACCGTCATGCAGTTGCGCTGGCTCCATAAAGGAGGCACTACGTTTGCATGTTCCCGACCCCCGTCCGGTGTAGTCTCCAGTGGTGCCTTTAGCGGCACTTTTTTTTTTCTCCTCTTTTTTGCACTGTGGTGGTGTTATTGCACGCCCTCCTCTCCTCTGAACAACACCTTCCATCCGAATTAAACGCTGTAAAATTATTTTGGGCAAATGTACGGCGGGGTTTCGTTCCCAAAGGAAGGACGGCCACAGTGAGCTAGCTACTCATACCGATTGACTTGGAGGTCAGAATCACCAACTACCTAAATATCATTTAGATCGCCTGGCTGTGAAGATGACAATTCTCATTCAGCCGTTTTAGTCGAGAGTGACATAAATACTCGCCAGCACAAGATATTTTGCTTGAAAACGGGACAACTGACTTAGCAAATGTACCTTTCTGCTAAATAATAGCCATTGAAATTAGGAGGAGTGAAGGTGTTTTAGTGGAAGTTTGTCACAGTGACTGTGAGATTACACTTCAAGATTAGAAGGTCATTATATAAAGCCTGGCTTCTTAAAACATAGGTGTCTATTTCATACAATAATGGCTAAAACTTATTTGCTATCTAAGTTACTCTTCAGTTCTGTTTTAGTAAAATCTCCAGATTGATGTTTCTGTACAATGGGACAAATACGTAAAAGGAGGTGATTTAAGATATACCTCCTATTTGTATACGTACAGGTATTAGCGTCTTGTGGGTTACAGTTTGCAGCAGATTGATTGATAGTCATTAATAATCTGTATTTTCTCAGTGTCCTTTTCAAGTCCTTTAGAATATTGACTGTATTTTCTGTTTTTATTTTGAATTTTGTGGGCTGGATACTCTACCATGCTGGGCTCACTGTGACATGCTGGACATTTTTGTGCAGTTAAAGGGTGTCCTGACTGGTGCTCTGGATTGCACCTCCTCTGCCACTGGGAATACAGGAGTCCAAAATACGTGCAAAAATCACTGTGATGGTTGTGAAAATCATGCTGGTGGCCACCTCCATTGGAGGGGAGAGTCTCTGCATATGTTAACATAGTGACACTGAGAATACATCATTATCTCAGAAATCTGTTTGAAATCTATTAGACGACACAGCTGATTCCAACTGATATGATGAACTTGGTAATTTTTGAGACTTTACAGAACTGTCCATTTATATAAAAAGAAACCCAGAAAAGTTTAGCCTTTGGAGGTTTATTCCCATACTTGATTTTTCTTAGAGAAACATGTTAATTTTACCAGACTGCAGAGATCAGATTATTGCTAACTTTTATTAAAAGCTGGCATCATGGGTATGTATTAATTTAATGTGTAAAACAATGTTCATCATCTTAATATATGGGTGTTTGTGCTTTCTTTAGAGATGTTTTCAAGCAGCGAGGAAAAGACTTAATAACATGTAGTTAGCTTAATTTTAACATGCACAGAGCAGTATTGGATGCCATTCTTCAGTGAGTGATCACATTAGATTTAGGAAGCATGTGAAGAATGCACAGTGGAAAATTGCACATCTTGATTTTAAATTACTTGAAGGTTTGCTTAGTCTGTGTAAAGCTACACTAGATGAACAATTTTTAAAGAGTGAGATAACAATTTCAGATGTAGTAATCGAAGTGTGGCATTAAACTCTTCAGGGTTGAATCAGATACAGTATTTTGAGTGTTTGCTCTCATGTCCCTGTTTTTTTCCCTCCCCTTTCCCTTATGACTAATTACCTCTTCCTTGATGACCTATGGACACTGTGTAAATGAAAGTACTACTGGACAGGGCTTTTGGACTTCATGGGGGATGAAGACATTCCGTTTATAAAGAAAAATTAATCTGTGCATCATGGAGGAAAGAAGCAGTGACAGCCATGGTAAGGGCCAGGTACATGCTCAGCAGGACCAGGGTGATGTAGCCTCACCTGCTTGCAGTACTCGCTGCAATGCTGTTGTGTTACCAGTCACCCCTTTGTGTGTTTGGTCCTGTTACCCGTGGGTGTTAGTAATCAGCTTTAGCCTTACTGGGGCTTGGCAGTAGTGATATGTGGACAGAGAAACTTTACATTTCAGGGCACCGTAGGAGTTGTGTCCCTGTAGCTGAAGGCAGCTACTTGCACAGCTGAGGGGACACTTGCATAGCACAGTGTTCGCTGATTCTGGTTGTCCCCTCATGTGCAACACCAGTGGTTGGGCTACTGCACCTTCCTGTGACTATTACAAACAGAAAGTAGGGGGTTAAAATGCAGTTCAAGTTGTTAATTGGGTTCACCCTGCAGCCCCATTTAGCGTTGTGTGAATGTGGTGAGGGTTTGGCATTGGGGCAGGAAGGAACAGGAGGGCAGCTTGAGGTAGCAGAGATGCCGACAGTTACCTGGCCAAATTCTCTCACTGGTCCTGGATTCTGTGTGCACCCCTCATTTATTCACTGCTGCAGAAAAGCATGTGATTCTGGCTGCCTTGGCTGCCTTTGGGCCGAAACAGAGTGGGAGTGCGCAGATGAGCCGTTGGTGCCTGGGTATTAGATAAATTAACAGTTTGGGGTGGTGATTAGTAAATTATCCTGTGGAAATTCTGAGGAGTTTATTTGTATGCTAAATAAATTTAGTGGAAGAAATAAATAATTGCTTTTTCTGTACTGTAAGTAGGGTGTGTAGTTTGCTTTATCATACAAAGAATTAGGGCTCTAGCCTTGCTAGTGAGTTGCTCTCTAAAGTGTAATTGAATCCAAGTCTGATACTTTATATATGCTTCCTCTGTAACATCTTTTCACAAATGTGTGAGCTTCAAAGAACGCGGCTTAGTACAAATCTACAGTTACATGTTGCATAGAGTTCTTTCATGAAAAGTCTCATTTGCAGCTTAATAACTGTAAGTTTCCCTTGTTTATAATTTGGATCTGTTTTTTTGTAGGTTCAGCCTCTGCCCATAGTTCCATAGGTACGTGTGTTTCTCATTAGGGAAGTTTCTTTCCTGAAGTAGCCAGCACAGACTTAGCAACACAGTGTCACAGGCAGGGAACATGCAGTGACTGGTAGTTCAGGTTGCACACTTGTGTTCTGTCCTTGTGTCAGATCTGCAGCCTCTCAGGCAATGCCATCTTTTACGTTTTACTTTAGTTTGGGCAATTTAAAATTGAGATTTGAATTGCAGGTGAAATGATGCAACATATGTACAAAAAAACCCCAGGAAAAACCCAACATGTCTGTGTATATGAGAAAAGTTTAAAGTCACGCTATTTTGCTGTTTCCATGCAGCTGAAAGTTTGTGCTCCTTGCTCATTCCTGTTTTGCTCATTACTGACAGAATTTGCTAGATTTCAGACCCACTGTGGAATACTGGTCTCGAATACTTAACTTATTTTTGCCTGTCTTCTGAATGCTTGCTTCCCTCTCATATTTTGTCCTCGTTAGTATTCTCAATTCCTGGCAATTTAATATCATTTGCATACATAACCCACTGTTCACTTCTTTTTCTGCTTGCTTCTATGTGTTCCTCCTGAAGGCATTATCCCTCTTTTTCCCTGCGCTCCTTTGCTGTCTTCTATGTTGCTTTTAGCCAGGTGGTGATCAAATGGGGCTGTGTGTTTGAGAGGAGAATACACAGACTAATTTCATTATACAGCTGTGGGCATCTGCTTGTTTATGTGTTCTTCCTGCCCCTTCCTCTCTCCAGCATTTTCCATGAAATAGATGGTGGTCAAGTGAGGGAATATAAAAATGCTGATACATTGGACAACAAGCAAAATTAGGTTAATTCTGGTGTTATACATAGTGCAAAGAACCAGGCCTGGCCTCTTACTCCCAGTAGTGATCACGTTTGGTAGCTGTGGAAACAGCTTGCTTGGCCTTGGGAAAAGATGTGCATTGGATCATTTTCAAGTAGCCACTTCATGCCAACCAGGAAAACGGCCTTGGTGGCTTCTGAAGAGTACAGGCTATGTCTGGAGTTCCTTCTGTGCATTCTCCATAAACTGGGTTCTCAGTTAGTTGTCAGATTTAGTAAACGCTCTGTGAAGAAGTGGAAATAGTGGAATAGTGGAAAATGTGTGCAAGCTTCAGAGGGAAGTGCAGATCACACACTCCTCAGGATGAGCTGTGTATCTCAGACTTCCTTACAGCACTCCAGTTGTTCCATGCTGTTGGCTGAATTCAGAAGTGGTAAAAACTGTGCCCTGTTGTTCTAGGGAGTTAAACAAAGTAAAGTAGCAAGCTGTCAAGTTGTGTGAGAAGCAATAAGAGCCCAAACTACTTTAAAAAAGCAGGTGAAGATAGTTGTTTAAAACTAACCGAATCAGTTTCATTGCTGCAGTGTAATTTATCACAAGAAAATCTAAACAGTGCATCCAGCCTGTAGCAGTTAAACCAGTTTAGCCAGTACATCTTGCATGACATCATTCAATATTTGGGGTAAGGGTGAAAATGAACTGGTTTAAAGCTTGTGAAGCATCCAATTTTTCTTGAATGATAATAAATTTAAAATAGGGCATTGTTTGCTTTAGTTTGTGCTTTGAGGTGTCTCAGATGAGTTGCTTTAGTTTGACTTTGTATCTTGGGGCTGTAGGGCTTAGGGCTGTTGATTGTGGAGGAGTGAAATACTGGGTGGCTTGCAGGACAAGTTATTAGTAATCCATAGCAAGTATTCTTCTTCCCCTGAAATACATATATGTATTAATATATTCAAAATCTGCTACATACTGATTTGACATTACCAATAACAAGGTTAACAGTTATTAAAAAGTGTTCTGACAAGTAGAAGGGGGGCTGGAGATGGGCTATCTCATTTGTCAAGTTATTAAATATATACTGTTGTTTTCTGAAACATTTCCATGGGTCACTTAATGTATTTTGCTGCAGCAGTTATAGCATTTTAATTTCATATAGTAGCAAAAAGAGTGAAAGCGGACCTAATCAGTAGCAATGGCTGTAGCATCATCTGTGTATTTTGTTGCCATTTTAGATGGCAATATTTTAGCATTTCTGCTAATTCATTTATTTTTCATCTTGCCTTGCTGATTGTAGTAAAACTACTTCTATAAGTTTAGAAACATTGAATAGGATTTGAATGACTTGCCAGCAAAATGAAGAATGGTCAGCTTGGAAATAGTATTTTATTCTGACTTTGATTTGCCTAGATTCCCTACAAGGCTGAGATTTTGTCCACTAGAAGTAATTAGGCTTCTGGAAATTAGTAGATGGATTTTGAAAACACTGTGCTATTTCCAGTTTGAGGAAGACAGTGTTAGTGTTAGTGTAGTGTCTAAGAATCTTGGGGATTCTCTTCAGAATTTAAAAAGACATTTGAAAACTCTTTTATATTGGACTTGATATGATCTCGAATATCACAATTTGATTGTCCAGTGTAACAGCACGGGCATATTTGTTAGGCAAAATGTATTAAAAAATATGGAGATTAAGTGATAAATTTTAAGAAAATTTAAATTCCATGCTGTAATCAATACAGCATAGCTCAGTTAGTGTTCTTAATTGCTGTTCGGCCGCTGTTTTAAACATTACCAAAACAAGTCATTCCTGACCCATATAATAGTGAAGATTTAAATAAAACCATCATGCTCTGTAGCATCAAATATCTTAGGAGAACAGGATGTTCACTTTCTGCAAACCTGAGTTCTCCCTGACTGCAGCTGTAAAGTGAGCTCCAGAGTGATGCCACTCAGAGAAGGTGTGCCAGGAGCTGAACTTGGGGAAGAAAAAACACTGTTCACTCTGCTTGTTCTTGCATATGTGCTGGTGTGTGGATCCAGACAGTCTTCCAGGTGTCTTGAACACCATCAGCTTTTCTGCCCCTCGGCTGGCACTCCAAAGCATGTTGCAAGCCAGAGGAACATGATGTGAATAGTGAGCTGGAATGTCATAGGAGGAGAAAGTTCAAAATAGGTTTTTTTTTTAGCAGTACTGCAGTATTTTGCAGCCTAGGAGAGGTGATGAGTTTTTTTAATATAGTTGCATCTCTTTGATATGAAACATAAAATTGCTGGGAAACAGAACTTGGAGCTTTATATGTTGTGTGTTAAGCAGTTTAATGCACTCCAGTAGAACTTTATTTAAATGCAGAACTCTGTGAAAATTATTAAGGTCATTTTTCATAATTTCCCTTTTCCTAGTGTAAATAGCACAGGATGTGTAGGAGTATCATTGGTGTTCACTGAGCTCTAATCTTGATCATCTGATGATTTCACAAGGCGCAGTGTAAGGATGTTTTTCAAGAATAGGGCATCTCCAGCTGTGCATGTGTGTTTTGGTAAAGGTCTAAGGACAGTTCTGGTTTGGGGTTCTAAATGTGATGTCATCCTAGTACAACAATTGGATGAATTTCTGCCGTGTTTGAAAAAAGGAATGGTTGTGTATTCCCACAACAGAGATTTTCCTCCCCAGGCATTTCAGTGAGTTTTCTAGTATTCCTGATACTGTTCAGTAGAACTTTGGTGGAGATTTTGATAAAACTGTGAGAGTACCTATTAAAACTTGCTCATGGCTTTAAACTCCAAATACAAATTAGGAGGTTAGTATTCTTTCTGATAAATAGATCAGGCATTAGTGGTGTAAATTGGTTTCATAAAATGCCTAGTCAGTAAATTTAAAATGTACAGACGTTACATCTATCTTTAGTAGATAAGGTAATAAATGATGTTATTTATTTTATTATATGACAGTTAAAGGGAGAAATTACATTCTTAAGAAGAGAAACACACTTCCCAATATAAAACCAACACATTGTTGTGGGAGGAAGCCACCCTGTCCAGGCACTGGGGCAGCTGTGCCACCCCCTTTTGTTGCTCCTGTGTGCTGCTGAGCCTGTATCCCTCAGCAGAGGAGGAGGACTTTTGGGTAGGTGCTTTGAACTTGCCCATGTTCTGCAGTTCTCTCACTGTGCTGGCCATGGTTGTGGCAGTGGCAGAGGCTTGTATACCAGCATTCCAGTGTGCAGGTATTAGGGTCTAAAGGTTGGCCACCCTGTGCCTGGGATCTGTATCTCTGTGCATTACTATTTTGCCCATCAGCTGTGGTAAGGGACCATTACGGATCCAGTCCTACCAGGCCGCCTCAGCCCACTGTATGACTGTGCTGTTTAGCACTATGCAGTTTTTGGACAGTAACCTGTTGCATTTTTTAGTCTTGACAGTCTCTGATGCTGGGAAAGAATGAAGGGATTAAGAAATGTTTGGAGAGTGAACATTTTCTTTTACTTTTATTTTTTTTCTTCCCCTCCATCTAAAAACGTATATTGTCTTAGTCAAGGTGGAATTCTGAATCCTAGTACAGGGGCATAGTGATTTCTGCATAGTTTTTGGTTTTTTTTAAGACCTTCATTTGGAGGTGGGGCAGAACTTGGATTCTCCCTTCCTGCTCACAAATCCAGGCAGTTTTCTTGATGCAGCCGCCTCTTTGCTGCTCAGCAGTTGTGAAATGTGTCTCAGTTACTTGTCACCAGATATTTCTGGTAACTGCGAGCAGGTAGCAATTTTTAGCCACAAGTTTTCCTTCAGAGTGTGTCTTAATTCTTCCAGTTAGATAAATGGTTAATTTGCTGCTGTTACAGATGGAGCTGACTGGACACTCAGATGCTGCTGTGTAGGTATACAGGCTTCAAGTCCTAACACAGTGTGAGGTGTAGTTGTTGTAAAAGGAAATTTGCTTAAGCAGAGTCTGTGTGAACCTTTTATTGTTCATTAAATCAAGCTGAGGATTAGTTAGATTTCCTTCTTCCTTAGGAATAGCAAGGAACTGACCTCTTCTGAAGAATTTTTCACCTGGTTAAGTGTTAGTTTCTTAATAATATCAAGACGTGAACCTAATTCTGGAGAACAGGAGAAACTATTAGAAGTTTGAACACAGAGATAACTCAAATGTGTCTGTTTATTATATGAATTAAACAGTGGGTTACGAGGCACATGCAAAACCCTCCCTGCTAATAGCAATTAGAGTAGTGGTGTTTCACAGTTTTCATCTCCTTTCCTCTCCTCGTTCTCCTGTGTGGCTTTCACCTCCTGTATTTCACTCTGACTGTTTCAAATACTTCTTGCACTCTGCATTAAAAAAAAAAAACAGTCCCCTTAAAAACTAATGTAACGCTTTGTAATATTTCTGTCATGCCACAGAGGTAACCATAAGTTTAAGTGTTGGGTTTTTTCTTTTCTTTTTTCTTCTTTCTAAAAGTGTCCTTATGGTTGAGGAATTAAAAATAAGCAACTGTAAAATCAACTGCAAATCTGCCAGAACTAAAAACTGACTAATAATTTCTTTAAAAGTAGTTAATTCTGAAAGTTTAACCACAGAGTTTTTATAATAATTGTTTTTTTCCTTTCAAATATACTGCTTCAATTCCATATTGATCTTAAAATATTTCCTTATTCTCAGCAGATTTGTCTTGTTTTTTTCTACTTATTTTGGTCATCAGGCTCATGCTTTGACCTAATACGTGTGCCCTGGAGTGTATCACACAAAGCAGGAGAGAGGGCTGGTGTGGGAAGGATGTGGTCCTTACTGGAAAGGATTCTTGTGGCTTCCCTCTGAAGGAGGGAAAGCTGTGCAGCTCCTTTGCTTATCAGCAGAGCTCTGCTGGGGAAACCCTCTTGATTTTGATTATAGCACAGATTAATGGGAAAGTAATTAGAAAGTTGCACAACAATGGATCTCATTGTGCCTGTGTCAGTTGCCTGTTGAGAAGCCATGACTGCTGTGTCCCCTGTTCTTGGCTGGACATCAGGAGTCAGACCCAGAGGCTCTTCAGTCCCTGCAGCTGAGCAGGAGCTGACCTGGCTTGGGGGCAGGTTGGGGGGTGGAGGTGGGACTGAGCCTGTTGGCATTGCCACTGAAGACAGGTGTGTGGAGCCTCAACATCAGTCTTCAGGCTTTTAAACTCAGGATAAAAACACTTCAGCTTTATTGCTCAGTGACCTCTCTTGCTGGATTAAGAAAACATTCCAACTAATTCTAGAAGACCTTTCAGCATCCTGCAGTTACAATGAACTGAGTGCAGTGAGAGCCCATGCCTCAGGTATGGTTCTTGCCAGTATATTTATCTGTTTGTTGTCTTTCAGATCATACATACCCCAGAAGTGTTTGTGTAAATCTGTATTTCTACTAGTAATTAAGATGAATAAAAATTTAGATATTTTATGCCACCTTTGAAGAACAAAACTGAGGTCAGATCCAAGAATAGTATGTGATTGCTTGAAGTAAAGCTTACTCAAGGTCTGAACATGAGCCATGGGAGCCTTACTTATCCAAATGTGTAAACCCTTGCTTTTGCTGGTGAAGTTGTGCCAGCAGCACTGAATTCAACATAGACTGCATCTTGAAGGCCCATTTTGTTCAAGATTATTATTATTAAATTAGGCCAGCAGAAGCCCACTTGGCAGGTGTGCATACTCCACCTCTCTGGAGCCAGAGGCATCAAACATCTCCCACATCCAAGCAGTCTCTTGACTCGTACAGTGTCAGGTGGCTGTGCAGCAGTCCAGCTGAGAATAATGCCTGCAAGAAAGAGGAGCTGAACCCAAAATTGAGCACAAGCTGCAGGGAAGGTTCTTGATTTTGGTCTGAGCACCAGACTTCATTATATCAGATGACTTTTACATGCTGCTGAGAGCCAGGGGAAGAGTTCTGTCTA
The DNA here is from genome assembly GCA_013398275.1 of Promerops cafer. Classification (NCBI taxonomy): domain Eukaryota; kingdom Metazoa; phylum Chordata; class Aves; order Passeriformes; family Nectariniidae; genus Promerops; species Promerops cafer. Next base: position 684,943 of record VZSE01006884.1, read on the forward strand.
GTTCACTTGAATGTTGCTACAGAGAAGAGGTTGTCTTCTAGAGCAGGGTTTTTTGACCTCTGTGCTTCCCTTTTGCCCCCTTGCTTGTAAGGAGATGAATGAAGAGATCTGAATTTAAAATAACTTCCTTATTTTGTGTTTATTTTTAATGTAGCTCAGTTCACTGGTCTGCTTTATTGTTTGGCCCCACAGACAAGGGAGTCAACTGCACTGAGGAGGCAGGAGAACAAGAAAATTCTTAAGCCGTGAATGGCTTCTATAACTTGTTTTTAAAACATACCCAAGACCCTTTATTAGGCACCTGGGCCTGTCTCCCCCAAGAAATGCATTGCAGGGCCATAGCAAAGTTCCAAAGGTATAAAATTCAAGTTTACAGAGCTCTTAGTGCAATGGTTTTGCCATTATAAAAATTGAATGTTGTTCAGATGCAAACCACTTCTGGGAATGAAATTGTTCCTGTTACAGGTCTGCTTCTGAATGTCTTCACTTCTTTTACTTCTCTTTTTTTTTCTTCCCACAAAGGTATTCTTTATAGCTAAATACAGTTTTTTGCGTTTTCCAGCTTGGAGATACATCTGAAGGGTCTTCAGTTTTTTCACCTGTACAAAGTGGGTTACTATTTTCTGATTCAAGTACATATTAAAAAGTCAAACTATTTTAAACTATACATTGAAATAATAATATAAAAGAAATTTAAATAATAATTTAAATTAAATTACAATCTAAATGTATTTGTGGGGATTTTAGTCTCCTGTTCAAGTGGTCTTTTTGTGTAGGATATAAATTTCCAGCTTGCATTCAGACCTGGAATTGGTGGTTACTGCAGCTGTTTGATCAGCCAAGGTTTCTGGTCAGTGTAATAGTACTAATTTAAACAGGAGACACTGATTTCTGGAAGATGGCTGGATAATAAAGGTTTTTAAAAGGTGTGTTAGAAGCAGAGAGTTTCAGAGTTAACCTGCTTCCTGATCTGGAAAGTTTGCAGAAGAAGATGCATGAAATTTCTGTCATTTTGAATTCAGCTTAAAGTGTGCCTATTGCTATTAGCATCACATTCACAAGTTAGACCTAAGGAGGTAAGACTGACTTAGAACTGATGAGATTAATACTAGACAGGGTCTAGTTAGCATAGCTGGAGCAAAATGTTGGCAGAGATTACCTGGGCTAATGTTAATTTTTGATCTCTCATTTTTAATATACCTTGAAATGCACATTAACCACCTCAGATGCGTGCTTTATTAAATCAAAGGATGGGTGTACAATAGAAGTATTTAAAATTTTGGCAGCATACAGCTTTTTAAATTGATATTTGTGTTTTCTGGAGTAAGAAACTTTTTAAAGTAAGTGGGGTTGTTGAGCAATTATGGTTGATTTCTGCCCTAAATATGGACCATTGCCTTCTGTGAGAAGCTAGTTAAACTCTTGGTGTTGTAAAAGCCACTGCTGGTAGTGTGCGATTTTGATTTCTACATTGTGCTCAGAAATTTGGGGAGGGGTTATTAATTTGGTAACTTGCTTCTCCAGTGGGGATGTACTGCACCCCATAGCAGTGCTGTTCCTGACAACACTTCCTTCCTGGGGAGCCATATCCCAGCTGGGTGACCTGTTGGGATGGCATGACACTCTGTGCCCCTGTGTTTCCCAGGTGAGGGTGCACCAAAGGCAGAGGAAGGGCTGCCTTGGAGGAGAAGCTTTGAAAATATGTAACTGCTTCGAAAAGAAAAACCGTGCCCTACCTGTGGTCCAGTTCAGAAGGGCACCTGGAGAAGTGGGCAGCTGGGAAGAATGCCTTGTTCTTGGTTGCAGCCTTGTCTAGGTGCTCCTTGGACCTGAGCAGAGGAGAGGGTGGAGTGATACCTGCTCCTTTTTCCTGCTGCCACTGAGAAAGAAGATGGTGTGTTAACTGCCTGCCAGGCAGGGAGTGGTGCCAGCACTCGGCTAACATGGAATTTTTAGTGGTATATGTTCACTTCAGAAGTTCAGCTTATATTCAGAAGATAGCTGTATACTTGGCTGTGTTGAGTGGCCTTGAATTTTCTGGGAGCTGGAATGCTTTCCTCACCCTACTGTTTTTCTTTCCCATGTTAATTCACTCACCAAGATCTGTAACTGTAAGCTCTGTAGTGGTTGAATGTATGCAGCTGCCTCCTTGATCTGCAGAGAAATTTGGACTGTCTCTGTAATCTTCAGCCACAGCAAAAGCTATTTTAAGATGCTATTTTAATGGTGGTTCAGTACCTGAATATACCTCAATAATTTGATTTATGGCCTACTCAGATTGCTTAATCACTTTCTGTGTTGTAAGATTTGGGAGAAAATAAAAATTGCTGTAGATATGTCACTTGCAGTGGTGAGAAATACCTTCTCCTTTCCACAGAGTTCTGCCAGCTCTTTGAGATGTGTTTTTTCAAGCAACGATAATAAAATATAAGGATTGGAGTTAAGTTGTTGGAGCTATACTGAAGTGCATGTTACCATCTTAAAGTTTATAGAGCACCAGTGGGATAGCAGGAGCCAGCAATGGCAGGAGCAGCTCTTGTGTGCACATTGTGTACCTGCCGTCTGTGTGCATCATGTACCTGCCGAATTTTCACTCATCCTCTCTGTATTTCTGAGCAAAACTCAAAAGCTGAAAACCCTTAATGCCCTAGAACTCATGCTTTTTGTCTCCTAGTTTTCTTTCTGTTTTGCCCTGAAGATAAAGCATCATGAAGGTTATGGACCTGTGTAAGCACAGATTCTGATTGTTGGATGTTGAGAAACTATTGCTGGCACTTGGATTCCTGATGCTGTTCAAGATCTGGCCAGACCAAGGACACTAGGACAGGAAATAAAATGTAGGGTAATTTCTGTCATCTCAGATAAAGTATTTATGTAAATCAAGTATTACAATAATAGTGCCAGTAATACTAAAATAATCCTAAATTCTATAAATAATACCAATACTACTGTTCCTGATTTAGTCCTCACTTACAGAACAGAAAGTGTGAAGGCTGTATCTTGTTGAGCCAATCTGATTGCATAGTTGTTAAAACAGGTAACAAAAATCTTATGGAAACTCTGCACATCCAGCAGACTTTTTTAAAAAAAACATGTCATAGTTGTCCCTAGCACAGCAGTTGTAACATGCAGTTAATGCAGTACAGGCAGTGCTGTTGTGTAGCAGGAGTTTGTCACTCCATGATGGTTCTTAACCTCAGCTGCAGAGGGCTGCCAGGATTCTGCTGGAGTGCTTGGGACCAGTGTCTTGAGTTTGTCTGCACGTGTGCGAATGCATGGGGGGTACATTTATTGGTAGATGTGGAATAACCTTTCCTCTTCCCCAGTAGCTGGAGCTCAGCATTCAAGTGGAAGTTCCCTGTACAGCTCAGCAGGGTGAGTTCAGAATTGTGCCTGAGAAGGAAGCCTGCAGGGATTGAGAGTATGCTCAGATTTCAAGGGTGCTGGATTATATTAAGGCAGAGAATAAGCACTATTGGCATTGAAATCCTTACATTTGTAGCCTTTCTGTTTGCTTGAGAAATCTGTGGAGTTGGTTGCTAATAGGATTTGCATCAAATAATGAAAATACCCTTCCCCCAATTATAAACCCAAATTTGTCTGTGAACACTGCATGTGTTAGGTATGATGGCAATAGCAAAAGCTAAAACCAGGTGCCTGTAAGTTAATTGAAAGGTGTTTTCTGTTGTGAGGTCATTTATTCTGTGTCAGGACTTTGAAGTAAATATTTTAATTTTCAAAGAAGAGAGGGTGGCATTTGCAGTGTTTTGAACACTGAAGGAGCACCTTTTTATCTTGCATTGTGCAACCCAGCAGTAGTGGATGTGGTATTTTTTCCTGTGTGTGCAGCCTGGTCCTTGGGGTGCATTGCCTCTCTCCTGCAGTTCAGCTGCAAGTGGCTTAAATCCCAAGGCCCTGCCTTGAGAAGGGCAGTATGGGGAGATCCTACAGCTTGTTAGAAGTTTTCTCATAAAATCCCAGAGATCTCTTGCATCCCACAGATTATCATTTAGACATTTAGTGAAATATGTTCACCCAGATTGTCCAAGTGAGACAGAGATGTACTCACCCTGGCCCCTTGTCTGTGTTTCTCTCTTTTTGGTCTTGTGAGATTTCTTTGATCTTAAAATTTGCTGAAAATGCATCAATAATAAAACATCCACAGGGACATTAAAATACCTGAGCTTGGCCATATGAGCTAACACTGTATGTTTATTTTAACATTTTTATGGTCAAAGGATGTAATGGGGAGAAAAAGGTACGGCTGCTAGGTAAAAATCTAGGCAATATGTTGGGTCTGATGGGGTTTGTGAACAAGCTTAAACAAGTAAAGACTCTCCTGTTACATGTGCACAGATAAATTTCCTGTTGTGTAGCTTAGCTGTTTGAAGTGTGCCAGTGTTGTGTTACCACCCAGATAAACACAGCACTGCCACTTGCAGCCACCTGGTTTCTGTAGGTAAAATAACTGAATATTCTTTGAAAGGGTAGGTTTGGTTCTTTTGCTTGTCTGAGGGCAGTGTCCCAGAGAGCAGCTTCTCCTCCCTGATAACCTCCAGTGAAATTCTCTTTTCAGTCCCTGTCTATTTTATCATCTCCTTTTTCAAAATTGTCTTTTGTGTCTTTTCTTATTCTTTATTGCAAAGGCACAGTGTGTCTCTTCCTTTCTTTCAGAGGAAAAGTTTCCCCCTCCGGAAGGGATAACAGTTGCAGTTAAAGTACTACTGTCTCTAGTAATTCTTAAATCCTGCTCTAATTCTGACTTCAACCAGTAACATCTGGAGCTTGTTTCAGGCTTGGGTCAGACCTGACTGTAATGGCATTTAAATTGGAACTCTCTGCTTCAGTTCAGTTAGTTTAATGAATATAAAATTAGTCACTTTTCAGTGAAAAACCTGCAAATAATGCACATTAATTGCAGATACTATTTTTTTGTATGTACTTCTATTTCTTCAGCAAGATCTCTTAGATCATATCCTCTCTGCTTCTGAAAGAAGGAACATCTTTATGGCTTCTTAATTGAATTTTTTTGGTGAAAAAGGTCTGGAGCTAAGGAAGTGCCAGGAATTACATACTAGACAGTTTGTGGTGTACCTCTGTGTTTGGGTTTATTTTTCTTTTCTCCCCTGTGATCCACTGCCATGCACTATCCCATGCTCACACCCCTTCAAGGAAAACTGTTAGCAGTTTTAAAGTCATGGAAAAGTAGTCCAGGAAAGAGAGGCAATGAGGATCCAGTAGTGGGGAGGACTGACAAAAAAAATCTGCTTTTGTACGCTCCAGAGATATACTCCAAGTAGTGAGAGCATTTGTGGGGTAAAAGTTGTAGCAGGAAATGTGAATGGACCAACTGGAGCAAAAGAAGTGTGAGTAGTGAGGGTTTCCGTCCCAGCTGTGTGTGAGGTTGTAGTGGCTGATGATGACACAAACCACAAAACGCTGCATTATTAGAGAGAAAAATACAGGCTGTGGAGTAAACTTAAGGGACTTTGGGTTGTCCTGAGACAAAGGAAGAATCATTCATCATCAATAGAGTAAGGAATTCGAGATACAGCTTAATTCGGTGGTGGTGTTTATACCAGCTTCTAGCCAGAGGCAAAGAAGGAAGGCAATAATTAATATTGGAAGTCCTCAAAATTTGCTTCAGATGAGTGGCACTAGCAGTGGAGGAAAAACGGAAGTAGTTGGGAAGATTTGCCAGAAAAAACAGAGTATTGAGATTGGAAGTGTGTTTCTGGAACTAGTGTGTTCTGCAAAGCATAAGAAAGATGTAATTCACTGAGTGACACGCAGTAGCCAACTGTCCTAAAATGTGTTTTCAAGTCTGATTTGTTGCCTTTATGTTCTAAGAATAGTTGACCAGAAAGCTATTGAAATACTGTCTGAGGATTTGGCTCATGAAACAAAAAATAAATGTAATATGTGGTAAGAAAGTAAATATGCAACAAACATGTGAGCAGTGAAATACAATTTCCTCTTCAGAATGTATTTCTCATGAAAAATGTGATAATTATAACTGCTGCCACATGTGAAGTAACTCGGTTTTCCAAAGGAAAAGGAGGAGAATTTTGACCAACTTGTTTTGTCTCCCTTTACAAGGGAAAACTAATTTGGGTGATTATTTGGGATGGCGACACATCAGACATTACTGGGAGTGCTGAAATATCCAAGAGCCCCACCATATACAATAAACTCCATCAGAAGCATCATTATCCCTCCACTCCTGCCATTTGGTTGCTCTTTAAAATGAAATGAAAATGAATTTATATGGGTGTGAGGTCTTCCTTCTTGAATGCATCTCTCAAGTTTCTTTTTCTGAAATAGTTGTTTGCATAAACCATGTAGTTTTGAAGTTTGCAGCTGCAGATGTTACTGCATGAGGTACAGGGTTCAAGAAGGTCTGTCTGTGATGAGGTTCTAAAAGATTGCTGATTTAGAGGTGTCCCAGTGTATATCAGTAGAGTGTTCTTTATTCTTGTTTGTATTACAAGTTGCTGGGGTTTGGAGATCTGAATTTGGCTGTTCACAGCTGATGTGCCTGTGGAGGAGTACACAGCAGTTTCCTTACCTCATGGATTTCAGTGTGTTTGTGTTAGGATTTGGAAAAGCAAGTTAGCCTCAAAATCTGTGTATGGCTGGGTCTGTATTCTGTTTTCTCTAGAATACAAAGTATAACTGCATTCCTGATTGTGATTGCCTAACTAATAGGCCTGGGGAAGCAGGGACTTGGTTCTGTGGTCCCATGGCAGCCTGTTTGGCACCAGAACAGCTGGTTGGCTATTTAACACTGAATAGTTAAACAGGAAAAGCTTTTTCAGTCACTTAAAAGTTTTCTTTTGTTTTCAGTAAGAAAAGACTGTGACTTAAAATTGCTGACAAAGAAAAAGTGATAAAATTGTCAGTGGAGTGCTTAACTGAGCGTTATTGCTTAACTGAGGATCGGTACTTTCCCCTTCATTCTTTTAAGAATTCCATGGTAAATGGTGGAGACTGACACCTGAAATTCCACACAAAACAGTTTTTCAGCTGCGTTATTTGTTTGAAGAGAGTTGTTCTCCATGTAGGCAGTATTAAATAATTAACACTGTTTAGTGCTAATTTTGGTGTCTGCTAACATTTGGATGTTTTCAGTACAGTAACTTTCATCTTCAAAGCAGTAAAGTGAAGCTGATCTTCAGAACATTTTACAATAATAGTCAACTCTTTCTTAGAGCCTAAGTAATAATTTTCTTGCATTAACACTTGGGGGTAGAAAGGTTGCTGTCAGAATGGAAAGGGAAAATAAAGGTTAAATCTTAGTTAAAACGAATGCTGAAGAAAGCGTAAATTGCTTTGGGATTTAATGGTTCTGTTGTAGAGACTGAGGAAAACTCTTGGATTAGTGCTCCTTTAAGGGTTCTAAAATTATTTTAATGATTGCTAGCGTTCATGCTACAAAGTAGAAGAAAGCAGCCACCTGGCAGATAATTCAGTAGATTAAGGCTGGCCAGAAATTTAATGACTGGGGTTTCTTGGGAGTGTCTAGACCCCAAAAATCTTCATGGAGACTCCAGTCAAAATGGGGACACTGATGGGAGGGAAGGGGATTTCCAAATGGGAGCAGGATGGGGTGGTAAACCACCCCACCGTCTCTGCTCCCTGGGGCACCAGCCCTGAGCCTTTTTCATGTCCAGATCTCCTGTCCCAGCTGGGCACCCCTTCCATGCACAGTTACTCCATGTTCTTCCTCTTTGGTCAGTGAAGAAGTTCTTTTGTAGAACATGGCACAGTGCTAACAGGCTGGAAAATTGAGCTTATTGAGGAACAACCTCAAAAGCTCCTGGGAAGCATGTCTTTTAGGAATTTGGGAAACTAGTGGAGAATAGAATTCTGAAATCTATGTCTTAGAGAACAAGAAAGCAACTTCTTTTCCAGATCATCTCATTTGAAAAAAGTAACATTTTTTTGATTTGCTCATTTTGCAGTTGTTAATTTTAGATGATAGTGTAATTACTTCTTGTTAATTACATTGAAAACAAATTAAAATTAAGCCAAAGTGTAGATTTTTTTTTTGTAGTAGCAATCTCTTAAAATCATGGTTTATTATTGTACTTGAAATGTATCTGTTACTAAACACAGCAAAAACTGAATTTCTGTAGAAAATACTGATTTTGTCAGCAGTGCTCCCTGTATGGCTGGCAGGAAGCAGTAAATGTTCCTGTGTTACCAGGCCGTGCACGTGTGCATGTGTATCAGTTCACATAAAGGACTTAACAAAACAACCTCAGACCTCAGGCCTTGAATAGTTTAATTGTTGTTGTCGTTTTCCCCACCGTTAATCTACACTTGTAAAAGCGACCCTGATGTGAGGTTAGGATTTATCAGCACCGGGCACCCCACGCTAATTGATTCAGCTCTGCACTTCACTGCCGAGGTGCTTCCTCAGAGCAGAGGCTGCTCGGGGCAGTTGCCTGCTAAAACCAGGAGGAAACTCACCTGGGCGTGTAGGGCTGATCCTGCTCCCAGCCCCACACTGCCTGGATGCTTCTCCACAACTGGGAATGTTTTTCCTGAAGTGGAAGAGAAGCATGACTTGGGCCTGCTCTTTATTTTGAATGAAAAGTGCCAGACACTTTGGCAATAGACATTGCTACAGTAAAGTTTTATAGATTCTGCAAAACTGTGTTCTCAGTCAAGAATTTTTTTTTTTTTTTAAATTCTTTAGGATAGTAACAGGTTTTTTTGTATGAATGTTCGAAAGCTCTTTATGGAAACCCTGAATATTTGCATAAGACTAGCCACCCTGGATTAAGCAAAAATTGTTTAACCTGGTGTGTTGAGGTCTGTGAGTGGCAGATGCACATGAGTGCAGGGGAGGGAGGGCGAGTTCCCTTCCCTGCTGTGCACACCCCGAGGGTGTCTGAGCCTGGCCACGCTGCCTCTGTACCTTTTCACCCCTCCTCATAGAATCTTCTTCCATTCACTGCTTCGCCTTTGGAAGTGAACTGGGAATAATAAATGCTTTGTGTAAGTCCACTGTGCTGCTGCATTTCGAGCGCTGAGTGCAGCCTGGTTAACAGCCTCGCTTCTTTCTTCCATCTTGAAAAGATACAGGAGAAGTATAGAAGTTGCAACAAGGAAAATAAAGATGGTACAAGGTATCAAATGGCTGTTTAGTGATATTGACTGAGTATTCTAGGAAGGGTCCTGGATAACTGAGGAAAGATGTGCTAAAAGTCTGGAGAGCAGATTTTGTTTCTTTAAACTTGCATTCTGTCAATTTAGTATGAAGTCCCTTGTGTATTATAAGTAGTAAAAAATCCCATATCCCCCTCTAGTCATGAAGTAGCCAAACCAGCACACGACGGGCTTGATTTATGGCTCTTCTGTATAAACAGTATCTTTCTGCTTCCATATTACATTTCAGATTGCTCTAGTGCACTCAGTGCACTGTGCTCATTAGAGCCTGTACTGGTTCTTGGTTGCAGAAGCCACCACCTCAAGAAAACCATAGATCCTGTGCTACTGAGATCTTCAGTTGTGCATCCCAGCCGGGCAGTGTATGCATCCAGTGGCCTGGCAGAGATCACCGCTCCTTGTGTTCTCAGGGACACAGTTTTTCCATTTTTCTAGACTTGCCATGGGACTACCAAAACAACTTTGGAGATGTTTGGTCTGGGATTTCAGGCTGCTTTGCTGTAACAGCCACCTCTGAAACACGTTCCATAGTTATCCTCAAAGGAGTACTTTCTTGTGAGTGTATTTGATTTTGACTCCTTTACTATGTAGCAAAGAAGCCTGGATTTAAGCTTGTTTGTGTTGTCAGGTGAGAAAGAGCTATGATTAACTGTGCTTGCCTGCTTTTTCACAGTTTTATATAGTTTTTGATGTTATTTTCCTGAATCTCTTTTTTTGCCTTTCCCTCTTCTCACCAAAGCCTAGTCTAGAACTACCAGCTACCTGCAACCACCGAGTCAGATTCCATGAACCTGGAATACCTTAAGTATCTATCCATTTCTCTGCACAGCTGGGAGCATAAGGAAGAGGATGGAAAACATGATCAGTGTTAGCAAATCTCCAGTAATAAAGGAAGACCTTTAAAAGCATTACTGAAAATAACAGGAGGAAATGCTGGAGGTGTTAGATCCCTAAATCTGAGGGCTTTGGGCACATTGCACAGTTTCTGTGGCTTGGAGTGATCTTTTCTGTTAAAACATAAATTAAAAGATGGGGCTAAAGTAGGTGGTTTGTATTTTGTGCTCCTAGTGCCTATAAAATTAATTCCAGTGCAAATCCATATGTTGTTCTCTACTAGGGAATTAATTTTGCTCCTAAACTCCAACATGGACAGATAACAGTGTTTCAACAGTTTAAAAATCACATCAGTATTAGGAAAATATATTCAAGCTACATTCCTATGCTACTGCTAGTGTGAGCAAAACTCAGCGTGCTTCAGGGCTGAGTTCAGGAGTGAGCAGTGCAATTAGCATTTGCTGTAAGGATTAATCTAGTCTCAAAACAGAGTCACAGAATCTGAAACAGTGATGAATAATATTTTGACTCTGTAGCAAAGTTACTGCGCAGAAGCAGTGTACCTTCAGAGCTGGTTTGGGCAAGTGGTGTGTGTGATCATACCCATGTAAGGCAATGTTTTATGCTACTGGTAAATGTGCAAAACCTTTTTGCTGTTTAAGCATATTGTGAGTGTTCAGTTATTGTATTTAATTATATAGATGTACCCCAAGACTCTCTGTGACTGTGGGTTGCACTCATCCAAAATGATACAGAAGTGAGTTCTGAAAAATTTAGGTATCTGAGTAATAAAAATAGTGCTGGTCCAGGTGGTGGAGGTGTGTGCCTTTCTAGACTTCCACAAGGAAAGAAGGAGGTGCTAATGGGAGCAGAATCACTAATTACATAATATGCTTATATCATTATCCAAATATACTCATTTTAATTGCTTGGTCTGTCTTAAACACACCAAGAACGTGTCCACAGCACTGTAGCATGCTGGATATAGTGTCACACAAATGTAAATACTCTGTGGCCCTTGGACTGCCCTGGCTCCAGCATCCTTTTCTTCCCTCTTTCAGAACTTCATTTTTCTCTGAGTGGTTTTGCAGCCTCTCTGGTGATGCCACAGATGGTAGCGTTTGTTGTTGCAGTAGAGAAGGCTATTACTTAGTAGAGCAGTAAAACATAAAGAGGGGTGTGATACTGGAAAAACACATTGTTGAGGGCGTGTCGGTAGGTTGGGACCGAGTGCCCGACCTGCAGCAGAGATGTAATCACACTGCCATCTCTGGAATGTGCAGAGACAAGACGTGACGAGTTGGGCTAGTTGCTTCTGTAGCCTTGCTGCTCTAGATACAGCAGGGAGAAGGTAGTGCAAGTCCAGGAGCTGCTGCCATAATAGGTCATGACACTTCTGATGTTTCGGCCTTTCCTGATCATGGGGGAAAATAATTTATCTTGTCAACTGTTCTAGTTACTGTTTTTTGAGTATTACAGGGTAGCCAGAAGCAGTCTTCCTGCCTTTCTTCCTGATCTGATAGTTTTCTAGAAGCATAGTCTAAGCTAAAAAAGCTCTTCAGACTAAGAAAAGGAACTGTGAAAGATTTTTCAGCAGACCTTCTCTTGTCCTGATGACTGCCAAGAGGTTGTGACACTGTATAATGCATAAAGCCAGGATAATGAGACAAGCAGGTTGGTATCTTCTGCTAAATAATTTCACTGTACTGAAAAAAAAGCCATGCCAGTGCTGCTGTCTACATCAGCTATTAAACACCTGGGGCTTAAAGAACTTTTGAAAGATCCCTTGAAATGTGAAGGCTGCCAATACACACTCTTCACCAAGAGCATAAAGTTGTAAATTTGTTGGATAATTGTGGATGTGTTGTTAGTGTCCAAACTGAACTCTGGTTTGCACAGTCTTGCATCTGACACTGAATTATTCATTAAGCAAAGGGTTAAACTGCTGAAAGCAGGTAATTTAGTCGCTCTTGGTTTCAGTAAATTTTTGGGGTGACCTCTTCAATGGCAACTTCAAGTCCACTGAGTATTTGTATTGATAATACCCTAAATGCTTTTTATGTGTCAGTAGGAACATTTTAAAGACACTTGTAGTTTTGTTTTGTAAAATGCCATCAGACTGCCCCTGTCTTTGAACATCAGCAGATACATGAGTTGCTGTAGCAAACTGCTTAGTTGTGGAGCAGGTTCTGCGTAGGCTATTTGTTCTCAGCTATTTTTCTATCCACAAAGTTACATTGTACCTCCCAATTATTTTCCCATGAAGATAACTGTATCAGTGGGATGAAGCTTCAGATACTATTTACCTTACAGACTGGTATTGTTCATGCATGTTGTTCAGTGTTCAGGGGCTTCTTAGAGTGTAACTGCTTTGTTTTATCTAAGAATAGAATAATCATGTAACCTATTAATACAATTTTGCTCCCATTCATTAGTTACATTGGCACAGTTAGAAACCAGTCTGGCCATCCTGTGCTTTGTCAAAATGTCCTCTTTGGCTGGGCAGAGCCAGTGATGGGAATGCAAGGCAACAGCAGCATACTGATTGATCAGTGTAATAAGTGGTGGCTGCAGTGTTGTTACTGTCTGTCTAGTCATTGCTACATATTCTGTGGGCATGGCAGAGATGAGTCTGCTTCCAGGAAGTTGTCCCATCCCAGTTCTTCATTTGCTGTCTTGTGTAACATCATCTCTTTCTGTGGGAGATTTGCAATTCCCAGTCAATAATGCAATAATGACTTGTTTCAGATGACAATTAGAGAGCAAGAGACTTCCCTACTATACTGTTTCTATTTTTTTTTTTTTTTTTNAACGTTGGTTCCTTGCTCTTAGTAAATAAATGTCTTTCCTCCTTTTTTTCTAAATGTAATAGAGCAAATTTTGAAAGGATTGAAGATCTTTAAACCTTGTTTCCCTAGCTGGAAGTCTCCTTGCTTCCTGTGCCCCTAATACCTTGCTCCCTTAGTCTGTAAGCTTGGCTCTTCCTCCTGATACTTCCATAAAAGCTTTTTCCCCTTAAGATTTAATCATTGTCCTTCATAACTTCCTGGTTAAGTTACATACATTTATAGATACACCTTTTGACACTGGATCAGGTAATGAACCATGAAGAAAGAATAATAATAAATGAAACAAAGGCAGATTTTCCCCAGTTTTGCTAATGGGAGAATTAATTTTTACTGCTAAGACAAATGACATAATATTTACAAGTAATGGAAACATCCGTGATAGCAGTTACCTACATCTTGATCTATAGAATCATAGGGATTTATGTACTTCCCTTTCCTCTCCTCCCATTCTTCTGGCCAAATTAATCTCAGTCTCTGTTACTGTTTGATACCTTTGAAATGTTTTAGGTGAATTGCTTTATTTTTGGATGCCTTTTGAAAGGCAGCCACGGTACAGAAATTGCTTGATTCGTCTTCAGATTTTTCATTATGGCAACCTAGGACTGTCTTGTAGAAATGAAACTGTGTAGAATCCTTTTCATTTAATTCCTTTTCTCTTGAGTCCCTTTGTGCAATAAGTGGTGTTTGTATTCTAGCTGCAGGTAGGGGTTAGAGGCCAAATAGTTTCTCTTACTTTGTAAAAGCTGGGTCCTTTCAGAGCAAGTGAGGGGAAATTTTTGCTCTGAACACTCATGGTAGTTCAAAGATTGACTACTGTAAATGAATTCCATTCAGGTCATGGAATTGGGAGCTTGTTTGGCTAATTTTCGTATGTGTGGTTGTTTTGGTTTTATTTTTTGGCCTGGCTATTTGGTTTTTTGTTTGGTTGGTTTTTGATTGCTCTTTTTAAACCCTGCCCTTCTGGGAGCCGCTCTGTTCATCTGGCTTTCAGAGCAGTGGTTTCCAGGAAGGGAAGCAAGCTGCTGGAGCCCACAAGGTTTGTTGTGAGCTGTTCAGCCACATGAAAACCAGTTCCACGGGAGTGCCTGCAGCTCCCTTACAGGCATGGTCTGGGCAGTCTTTGCTCCAGAGTTGTGAAGTAACCTGTTGGCATTGTTTCTTCCAGCTCAAGGCAGGTATTTGTTCATCATCTTCTTCACATTTTTCAAATTTTCTTGTTTGCTTTCAAGAAGTAATATTCTTGCTTTCCGTTTCAGTCTCTTTAGTGTCCTCTGCACCACCACAGTTCTGTAACTGCTTCGGAAAGCATTTACTGCTTGCTTTAGGAATTTCTCAATTATGTGTTTTGATATGCTGCCCAAGAGCTACAATAGCAAGGATCAATTTGGTGGTTAAAGAGGTGATATTTATTATAGCACTTGAAATCACGGAATATTTATTCATTATGATTTCTAGCAGTGGAGATTTCTTAATTTTTTTTTCGCTTGTGTACTGTTTTCCATGTCAGGCTGGTACTTTAAACTATGCACTGAAGTAAATTTTTAGATGTGGATTTATTTAAAATACTGATATATTTTAAAATAATAATTTTAAAGAACTTTTGATGATATTATAGTTTGTTCCACAGCAGAAGAAATGTTCTGTAGCGAGTGCAGAGGACCATGGCTCTGCTGGGCTGCCCTGTGGGTGTGACAGCTTCGAGTCCTGACACTGAGATGCAAAGCTAGTCCTGGACTGTGTGTTGAGCGTACAGTGGATATCCTTGATGCTAATGTAGGTTGACTGCTACAGCATGGATTTTGCTCATTTGCATTCTCTGACTTTATTCTTATCTCCTGCCACCTGATATTTTTGCTTAGTAAGTCCTTTTCCCAATGTTTACTGCAGGTTCACTCATCCACCGGAATTCACAGACACATCCCTTTATCGTATCTGTATATAGTGCTGTATTTGTATTTAAAAAGAAAAATGCCCTTTTAAAACTTTCATGAAGGCTTTGATTCTGGAATGTCCGTTTAGTCCAGCAGAAGAGGAGAAAGTCGTGTTGTTTTCTGCTTTCCCTCACTAAAAGCAAGACCCTGGATGTGCAAATTCATGGTATTCATCAAGCTGCTGCCAGTAGTGACTCCCTTCAGGCTGCTGATGCTGCCCTTGGTGCAACTCCCTGCTTATTTTGGGATTGCTGTGGCACTGTGCAAGCTGTCTGCAGGGACTGTAAAAGCCCTCAGTCCCAGTGATTTCCAGTGTGAGGCGGATGTGTGTGATAACTGTAACCAAGTTTTTAGTATCACTATTACTCCTGCGCTGTGGTCTCCTTAACCTCAAAAGGAAACAAATGTTTCATAACCTGCTGTGGAGACTGCTTCAGTTTCTCCTCTGTGGCTGCCAGCTCCAAAAGCTAATGACAAACATTATAGATAATCTTTCAGATTTTGACTATGGCTGTGATGTGAGTCATGACTGAAAGCTTAGTAAAGTTATAGCTCGCCGTCATCATTGTTAAATAGAGGCAATTTCAGCTGTAGTGGAATTGCTGCGCTTTTGGAGTCATTCTGTAGCTTTTGGCCACACGTGACTGCAAACACATGTTTATGCTGAGCAACGTGTCCTGCACCTCAGAGACAGAGCCCTCTGCAGTGCTCCTGTCTTAGAAATGGATTTAAGTTATGCCAGGAGACACATGAACTTGACAAAAATTTTTTCCACTTTCTCATCAGTACAAAAAAAATATGGCAAACTGAGATTCCTTCCTTGTAGATTTGAATTGTTGTGAACAGTAGAACAACAGAGCACTGTATCTTACAGTGACACTTGAGCTCATATTATTAAACAGACTGAATCCTTCAGAACAGCTTTTTTTTTTGACTACAGGGTTTTTGTTGTTTTTTGTTTTTTGTTTTTTTAAATCAGTGATGCTATTTTCATTCTGATTGCTTAATAGTGTATTTGAATATGTTAATATTGTGCTCATAGTCCATAACAAGCAGATTTTTTTCATATATATACTTTCTGTAGGGTCTGTCATTATATGGCAAGTTTATAGTTTCAGAGAATTTAGTTGGATTTTTTGCCTTCTCTCTCCTGCTTTCCCCTGCAGCAATTGCCACAACCATTTTGCTTTCAGACATTTTTCTCAACGTTTCAGTGACAGACTTACTTAGTGAGCGATGAAAAGTGTGCACCTGCAGAGTCATTTATATATAATCCAGTAATTTATCTGTGTAAGATGACTGACACTTCTTACCAGCTTCCCAAACTGTTGTGTCATGCTCCAGTTTTGTTCCAGTTGCATATTTCAGTGACTTATTTCAGCATTCATGATCTTTCAGTAACTGACAGCTCTTATTTTGTGTACAAACTCGTTAATATCTGAAATGTCTCTTCTTGAAGTTGTCTTAGCCTCTAAACTGAGAGACCCCCTGTAAACTCCTCAAGATGTGTTTTTCATTTGTAACACAGCACCATGGGCAGAGAGAAAATGGTATGTGATGTCAAATGTTCCAGAAGAAATTGTCATCGCTATTTTTCATGTTGCCTTGCATTCCTTTTTGTAGCAGAACATCTACAAAGGTTTATGTGTTACATTTTGGGAAGGTGGAAAATAAATGCTTACAAAAGAGTTACAGTGTCTACAGTTTTGCTGTTGAAAGCTGTATTCATTTAATATTGCAGTAATGTATTTAAAGAGTTAAAAACATTTCCTATTCCTAAAGTTGCTTTGTTGTGATACTTCCTTAATTGATGTGGTTTATGTTAACTTTCAGTTGATTCATAGACTGCATCTCAAATTTATTACAGAGATATTATTAAAGCTGGGTATTCTGATGTGGGAATGGACAGATGACATGACTGGAGTGATGTTGACACACTGTGGTTTTAAGCTGCATCAAAGACAGCAATGTATTAAGTAGTACGTTTGGTAGGAAGGTTTTCCTGGCCAGTGTGGACAGGTATTTTTTCTCTTTCTTAATCCTGTAATGTACAATTTGAATAGGTCTTTGGCATTGCCTCTGCTTGAGGCAAGGGAAAACATTTTTCTTAATTAAACGTTGGTATGATTTTACAATTTTTTCCTATGAGCTCTTAAGGACGAGAGAGGAAAACACAAATTACTCGTCTTCAATGCTCTAGTAGAAAATGTATTTTGTTATACTGCTTGCTAGTACATCTGTTGAAGAAGGATCGTGTTTTGTTTGTGTAAAGGATTAGTTGACTTTTATTAGCAGTTTAAAAGCTTCCTTTGTTCACAGTAGCCAAAAACATTGACTGGTGTTATCTGGTTTCCATATCTGAAAGCTGTATCACAAACTTTGTGTCCATCTATGTCAGAAGAAGCAGCAGGGGCATTCATCATGGTTAATTTGTCTTATCACTAAACAGTATCTCTCAAAGCTGTCTCTGTTTAAGTTGATTGCTGTTGCTATGATCTCTAACTCCTCATACTTTGGGAGAATGTAGAGCAGTGTCTCATAGAAAGCTCTTTATTTTCTTAGTTAAGGACAGTTCTTTCCCCATGAAACACGGTGTCAATATTTAAATTTCCTGTTTAAAGATAACGTTGGATATGCTTTTAGCGAAGAATAGAACTGTTCCTCAGGTGTTTGCTTCAGTTTGTTTCCAGATACTAAGTTGCACTGATGATAAGTTTAGGAAGAAAAATAATTTTTTAAAAATTAGTGTTAATTTAGTGTAAACAATTGTTGCATTTTGAGAACATGCTGTATGCTTCTAGAATGCAGTGACCCAGATGACAGCACGTGCTGTTAAAAGGTTAAAAAAGCGGGGGGGAAGGCAGGATGTTGAAACTAAATTGGAGATCTTTCCTTCTCACTCTTGATTTTTGTCATTTTTCCTGCTCTTAAGTTGCAGAAGTTCAAACCTGACCCCCCATAATTTTGTTGTAGTAAATCTTTAACTTGCTGTTCTAACGCAGCATTGCCAGTGCCGATTGCTGCTGAGGGGGCCCCTGAGGCTCTACCACACCCGAGCCAGTCTTCTGCAAACCTTTTTCTTACAAAGTCAAAACTTCAAGTCATACTTGATTTTGCTTTTGTTCTAAAGCTGAAAATTTAGAAAAGCGCATGTTACCATGGGTGCTGTGCAGCGTGTGTTTCACAACACGCCTTTCACTGGTGCCTCGGTGGGATCTGCTGCACCCTAATAAGTGTCCAAAAGCCGTGTGTGAGCATTAAGTTTGTGACCTAGCGGAGCTCTAATCCAGGAGTCAGTCTCTAACCTGAGCTGTCGCGCTGAGGGCAGAGGTTACTCCTCGTGCGGATTTACTGGGAGAGTAAACAATCAGAATAGAAGTGCCGGGTGTGAAAGTATCTTCCGGAGTGCTGTGAATGGGAGCGAGCCTGCAAAAGCACGGTGTGCTCGGAGGGGAGGGAGGACTCCGAAGCACTTGGTGATTGATACTACCGCACTTCTCCCGTGGCATATCTTAACCTTTGGTGGGAGCTCTCTGGCTTTTGAAAGACTCGGGAGATGATCACACAGCGATTCCTGTTGTCGCTTGTGTTTGTCTTTTGCCCAGGAGAAACTCAGCTGCGGTCTGGTAGAGGGCAAGTGTCCAGGCTTGTTGGCAGTTCTTGCAAGCAGCCTGGCACCCCGGTCCGCGTGGAGCACGGGGCGGGCTGGGAGCTCGGCAGGGCCGGTGGCGAGGGCAGCTCTGTCCAGGGTGCTGACGGGCGAGGGCACGGCCAGGCTGGTGTGCTGCAGCGGGGATCAGGCTGTGTCCCTTGGGAGCCGTTTCCATCCTGTGGCATAGGTTACCTGCATCCCCGGCAGTGCACTCGGTCAGTAACTTGGGTGTAGCTTTTGTGTGTAGCTTTTGGTTCCTGGTTACACAAATCAGTGACCTCGGGGCTTTTGAAGGGTAGTAGAATATAGAAGTTAATAGCATGACTTGTACAGGAACGATAAACTCATCAGACATTTTAAATTAGAATGTCTTTTAAGTAGTGCTTGTCCTTGAGATGGTTGCAAGGGCTTATAGGTTTTACAGTTTGATGATACAACCCAGTGTAGTTTATCCAAGTATATGTCCACTTTCCTGGAATCATGCTGAAACTATCCACTGGCTTTTGGTGTGGAAGCAATGGAAGGAGGTGTTTTTCAGTTGTTGGAGGTGAAGGTGCTTGTGTGATCAAAGCAATGCATCTTAGAAATAGTGGGGTTTCAGTTCATCAAGTTGTCTCATATCTCTTGGTTTAGTGGCATTTACATATGTAATGGTCACTGGAGCAAAACTTAATGGCAGTGATGGCTAGAAACTGGAAAATGCTATGTCTAAAATGTTCCTTAATCCTAAAAGATTTCCTTTCCAATTTTCCCCAAGTAAGATTTAAGTCTTACCATTGCATTTGATTAGAGATTCATTTTTTTTTCTTGAAAAAACAGTAACACTGAAGAAGTCCTAGAGTAACTTCTTGTTCATTTAGAAAGTCTCCTATTAGAAACTTGAACTTGTGTAAAAATTTCTTGAATTCTAAGAATGCAAGAAAAAGCAAAAAAAAGTTCTTATTTAATGAGACTTGACTATGAGATACTGATTGTAAGGCCATTTGGAAACTTAAAAGTCAGTTTATGTTCTTTGCATCTGTATTCCACATTAATGTGGACCTTTTTCTTTGTCCATAAATATTCACCTGTATGGGCAATTTTCGTTAGGCACATACCAGTACTACTGTTGAGCAATAACTTAATTAAATACTGTTCTGTGCAAGTGTGCACTATTTGTGTCTCATAAACACTACCTGAGACAAAAAAGTTAATTTCTGATTATTAATTACATGATTAATTTTTACATCCTTTTTTTTGTCTTAGCTGGAGATACAGATGATCCTCCAAGAATTACTCAAAATCCTGTCATTAATGGGAATGTAGCAATGGCTGACGGACATAACAACACTGAGGAAGACATGGAAGATGGTAAGTAAATATTTGATCAACGCATGGTTTGTTTGACTTCTTTGGTTTTATGATTTTGAGGAGAAAATGGCCCATGTCATACCTATGTCCTGTGATCTGCAGCTCATTAAAAAAATGAATTCCTCTGTAGTTATGGCTGCTGGTTTTCTGTGTAGGCATCCTTTTGACATAGCTGTACAATAGGATTAGACTTCCAAGGGCTTAGGATTTTTTTCTTATAGTAGTTACTCATTTAAAAATTGCTGAAAGTGCTACAGTCCATTGTTATGTTTTGTGACACAGCCCTTTAAAGGTGCTGCAGCTGGGCTTTGCTGAATAGTAATTTTATCAGTTACGCAATTCCTTTGGGGTGTTTAGAATCCTTATCTGTCCTGCTCTCTTGTCAGGTGGCAGCTGTGCTCTGGTTTTGTCTTTGTGTGGTAAGTCAGTGGTAACTATTCTGTTGATGAACATCTTTTGCTCTCAGTTCTGATCCCTAATTTTACTTGCAAAAGCAAAGGAAAAATTATGTATTAATGTCCTGTTAATAAAAGGGGACATGTTTTTGACATCTTTTTCTTGGTCCATTAAATGAAAATAAGGGTGTACAGTTTGTTGCAGAAGATCAAATAATTATAACTCTGGGTATATTTAAAGAAAGGTAACAAGTTTCTAAATCTGTTATGTTTAGTGAGAAAAATGTGCAGTGATATTTCTTTTCTTAGGAAAGGATATGGGCAGGGACTGCTCATTTTGAAGAATGAAGTAAAATTGAGTTGGGAGAAGGGAAACATTGTAAGAGTGGGATTTGTTCCACATTCCATGCTGTCTTGTGAGAGTACATTTAGGACTAGGCTTAAACATTTAGTTAGATCTGTGCAAAAATGTTAAGTGATTTCTTCAGAAAAATCAGAGTTTGAGGTTAAAGGTCAAAAAAGTGCTTACTTTCATGTGTTCAAGGAACATAGAATTCTAATAGAAAATAGTAATGTTCCATGAAGAGGATAGGGTTTAAATTCAGAACAAAAGCATCTCATGGTTGAATCACCTCTGTATCATTGGCAAAGATAAAGTTTTCTATGACCAGAGTCTTGCAATGAAAGAAAAATGTAGTCTTCTTAGCCTATGAATTTTATTTGTGTGATTATCTAATCTCATTCAGAGGGTTTTGATTTATTGCTCAGAGTTAATAGGTGAGACTGAAACAGGGAGTTCAGTTCTTATCAAAAGCTGTTATAAAAGATGTTAAATGTCTGTCAGGCCATGGTATTTAGAGGGTGCAGGAGAAGACCACATGGGTTGACACCAACTGGCTAGAACAGATCTGTTTAAGTTCTGTTCTTGGTAGGGATGTTTATATGTAGAAAGCCTGATAGTGTTTGCTGTTGACACAAACAGTACATAACACATTGGTAAATTAGAAAAATAATTTGTCCACTGCTTGGTCTGTATATACTTGTACATATTAGCCAAAATAGGGACTTAAACTGCAGAAATAGCTGATGAAAGCCAGGCTGTATCAGGGCTGGCAAGTAATCATATATTCACCTTTTCATTCAGAATAACATTGACCCTTTGGCCAGAAAACTACTGTGAACCTGTTTGTGTCAATTCCCAACTGTTTGACTCCTCTCAGAACTGGGTATTGAAGGTGTTGCACTAGGGGGAAGAAGTATCTGAAGGCATTTGACAGAAGGCTTGTGAAAGCTTCTCATGCCTTTATGGACTTCCAGCATGGTCAGGAGCTTGGGCCCACTCTGCAGTGGGACATCCTCCAGGGTTCACATGTGATTATTAAGCAATACTCTTAATAGTTCCTCATTATCATATTTGAATAAGGAGTGTCTGGCTACGTGTTGGTGCTGCTACAGCTGTGCATTGAATACACAGGTAGAAAAGAGTGTTATTGCAAAATGTTAGAGTTGCAGAAACATTCCTGAAGACTTGCATCACATAAGTGGATGACGCCTCTTTTCCAAGTCTTGTAAATCAGCTTAATTGCTTGCTGTTGCATTATTTACACATCAGTGCAATTGTTCTCTTGCTGTTTGTGCTCTTGCTAACCTGGTTTGCAGCATGATGTGCACGGGAAATGGACAGCTCGGAGATTCCAAAGACAGGGAAGATGGGAGATACGGGCTTCTCTGATAAACATGCAGTTTTCCTTTGGTGTTACTCACAGCAAGGAGCATCAATCTGGGCTGATACAGAATGCATGAGGAGAATTTAGATACCCCTTCAGTGAAATTAATGAGTTTAATGGTTCCTGTGAGAGAGGTGAACAGTAAGATGAAAGGTTGATGCTTCCAGCTGGATCACAGAAATTGGCTTTCTGGTGATCTTCTGAGTTCAAGAAACTTTTGAGGTGATTTTGTTCTTCCAGCTTAGCACATAAAGAAATGACTGATAAGATTGGGGAAAAAAAGTGCAGCTCTCATCCCCTTTGCTAGGCAACAGGCTGCAGGCATTGTGAGGTGCGGGGAACGGGAGCAGCAGTGGACCACCAGCAGGACTTTCAGATAAGGCTGTGTTCTCTCAAAGGCTGTGACCAGTACCTGTTGCTGCTCTCTGTGAAGTCTTAGCAATTAAAAAGAACTAGCTGAAGGACTGTGCTGTGCTTTGTGTGGAGAATGACTTAAATGAACCAGACTTTAAAAGCTGGAATAGCAGCCTCTGCAAATAAAGTAAAAAATAATAAAAACAAGGCTCTGATCAAAACTTGTTTGCAAGTGTATCAGTATTCAAAGCAACACATAGAATAAATTCTCTTAGAAGTTAAAGTTCAAACAGAAGGTCCCTAGCTGAACATAAACTCACAGCTTTGCCATTACCTCCTGAAGTCTCATTTCTGTGAAGAATTGCAGAGGCAATAAGGCTTTCAGAAGCATCAGTCTTAGCCATATGCTGGTATTGCATGCTGTATTTGGATCATTATTAAAATATTCATAGAATATTCAGCCAGTTTCGCCATTAATAATTCAGGTTCAGAATACTTTAATAACTCCAGTGCACTTTCAAGGTAGTAACATGTACTAAGAGAATAAAGAAATCTGCTTTTCCCAAAAGTATCAACATTTAAATATGTGTTTCAGCCTTAAAATGGATAATATTCAGTATTTGAATCTGTGATTTGAAAGATCTTCCTTCTGTGAAGATGCTGAATGTGACATTCATCACATCAATGAAAAAATGTTCCACTTAGCAAAGACAGTCCATTGCATGTAATTTCTCCAAATATTGTCAGCTGGATCAGTCCATTTTACCTTGTGTTCAATTTGTAGTTCTGGGATTTATAAAAGTCTCACTTGCCAGTCACTACTAAATTATCCTGCTGCCAGTTGTAGTCTTTAACTAGCATCTGGAGGACATGTTCATGATGGCAAAAAAAGGCTTTATTTATTGATGTACTCAAAATAATTTTCACGTTTGCTATGTAAACTTCTTTTTCTAATAAAATTCGTCCTGTAATCCATTATACTTCCTAAAAAAATAGGCTTACTGGAAAGAAAGGAGAGTTGTTATTTTTAAAGAAACTTCTGCTTTAGGTTTGACCTGTGTTATAAGGCTGCATTTTTATGGAGCAGTTACTTGCTCAAATATTTTACAGAGAAAAGTTCCCATTCCCTGGTGAACTCTTCATGCACAGGCTTTCCTGAAAAGAAATCAAGAAATACAGGCAAACTTTCTCTGAAGCATCTGCAGATGCTGCGTGGGCTGCATTTTTTAGCTGACACTGTAGCAGCACTGCTGCATCCTTGTGCTGAAGTGCTCTGAAAGCTGCATCAAAGGAGGCAGAAAGCAAACTTGGCTCATTTTTCAGAAGCTCAGACTGAGCCCAGAAGCACTGAAATTGTGATTGTGAATAGGGAGAGGTGGCTTCAAGTTGGTTTGAGATACACGTGTGATGAAAGACTGATTTTAAATTGTTAAGTGTGTTACAGATTTGTTTTATCCTGGCTGCAAATCAGGTTAGAACTCCTCTGTCTGAAGCCTGTCAGGTTCTTGGGTGTAGAAGATCAGCTCTTCACTCTGTCAATGGACAGTGAGTAGTGAAACTGGGAAGAGAGCATTTTTTAAGTAGGTGACAGACTGCTAGTTAGCTGCACTTCAGGCAGGGAAAAAGGAGAAAGTAATCCTGTGAACTCTTGTGTTACTGAGGAAGCTGACAGCACAGGGCAACACGAAGGTCTTTGGAGGAATGGAAGGGACAGGAATCAGGTTTGGGCTGTAGTACCTTCAAGAGACAATTGGAATGCTTAGGGCTGTCAGGCCATACACAAAAAAATCCTCTGTGTTGCAGTTCAGGAGTAGGACAACTGCTTGAAAACTGCTTCACAAGGGAGAAGAATGGAATCTGTCATAGCTCCCCGGCAGTTGTGCATAAAACTTGGTAATTTTCTGTATGAAGTGTATAATCTTTACCCTGTTGCATGTTGTAATCAAGAGTGTTCATTTTTTAAGTAAGGTAGCAATCAGGACTGACCTGTGTTTTGGAAAAATGATTCAGTGCTGTCTCTGGTGCTGTGCCAAGCTGAGTAAACGACTGCTGTCCATGTATGGAAGGAACACGTTTGTTGTACTGTGTGCCTTGTCACAGTTTTACAGTCTGATTTCTGTCTCAGTCTGATTTCTGGTGTCCCTCAGTGCTCTTTGATTTCGGGTGTCACTGCATGTGTGACACACCTTCAGTTGTGCATCCCCCATGGGTGCAGTGAGAGCAGCAGGGTGACCATGGGTGCTACCTGCTGCCCTGTGTGCTAGCCCAACCTCCTTAGAGCCAGGAGGATTCCATGTTACCCCAGTGTCAGACTGGAACCGTCGAGAAGGAAGGGAGAGTGCGTCCCTGGCCTGTTGGGTTGTTGGGATAAGCTGCAGGTTTTTCCTCCCTGAGTGCAATATGAGGCATGTCACAGTAAAGAGAGCCTGGCCTTGAGCCTTGCTGAAGCTGTCGCAGTCTCCAGCACCCTGTTGTAGCTGTGTACTACAGAAGCAGAACAGATTGTGGTAGGTGAAGAACTGGGTATGTGGGAAGAAGGCTAAATTACTTTAATTGTGTGTCAAAATAAGCTCTTTGAAAAAAAATAGTCTCATTTAATTTGTGCTAGACCACTAAAAATCTCTAGTCCTTGTGTAGCACAAAGAAAACGGGACCCTACTCTTGAGCCGATTTTCAGCAAACTGATACGATTTTCCAAAAATCCAACAACCAACCTATGACATTCATCTGTTTTAAAATATACTGTTGCAAGCCAAAACCAACTAAATGGTGACATGATATCAACAGGGCATTTGAACAGATTGTGAAATTCTGTTGTGCATATGGGTTCATGCACGGAAGTGACTTAAACTGGGCTGTGGAGATGCTACACAACAAGAAGAGTTAGAGTGGGCTGTGATTTAGTTGTAGAGCATTTGATGTCTCTGTCTTACTGCACCTGCTGCTTTAGAAGAAACTGGAGTGGTAACAAATCCTACTGGTAAAGAAGCATTTAAGGAAATAGTGTACAAAAGGAATGCAGTGTTTTTCAAAATGAAAAAATGGAGACGTCAGTAATTAAGTAGTTCACTGTCTCTCTGGGATGGGGATGTTTTTGTTGCTTCCAATATTCCACTACATGAAACATGCTCACGTTA
Source organism: Promerops cafer (assembly GCA_013398275.1). Lineage (NCBI taxonomy): Eukaryota > Metazoa > Chordata > Aves > Passeriformes > Nectariniidae > Promerops > Promerops cafer. Next base: position 710,349 of record VZSE01006884.1, read on the forward strand.
GACGATGTTGGTCATTTTGGAGTGAAGGAGGTGAGGTGTTTCAAACAATGGTGTGTGTGTGTGTATGTGTTACAAATACAAGTTGGCGATCAGAAGCAACATTTCAGTTTACAGTGGAACGCTTCAACAGGTTGAGTGAGTCAGTGCTCAGCCCTCCCTGCTTCGTACGGAATTTGCCATGGAAGATCATGGTAATGCCGCGACTCTACCCAGACAGACCGCACCAAAAAAGTGTGGGATTCTTCCTTCAGTGCAATGCTGAATCTGATTCCACGTAAGACCCTTTTAATTATTGAACAAGTCCTCACTTGATACTGGTTAATCTATTGCAAAAAATACAAACATCTACAAAAACCTCTTGCTTTCTGCAAGAGGAGAGAATTCTTGCAAGGGTTTGAGTGCTCTTTACCCCCCACCTTTCTAAATCTCAAAGCATAAGAATAATCCCCTCTTTAGGATGAGCTAAAATCAGCTTGTGTGACTGGAAGTTTGTGGTAGAATTTGGATATATATGCTTGATGAAGGAGAAGTCCTTGACTGACAGTTTTCTTGGCATGGAAAAAGTTCTGGGTTTATTTCAGATGAAAGTGGAGCTTCTCTCACTGTGCCAAGCTATAAATGCTGCCTTGTGAAGCATGTGAACAGGTAACTGCTACCAGTGCAGGCAGAGCAGGGCATGAATCCTCTCCTTAAGTGGAGTCCATTGCTCATCCAGCAAGATCTGAGCACATGTGTGTTCTTGTCATCCTGCATGCAAGTCAACATTGACTACCTTTGACCACTTCTGTAAATAATAGAAAAATTTTCAAAGATAACTACGAATTTCTGGGGCATTCCTGTAGCTTATCTAGGAAGAGTGCAGACATCTCAGGTGTCCTTTCCAATAGGGTAACTCCATTCTGGCACTGAATCTCACAAAGTTGGTTGTTTACTCTGAATAATAAGATGCACTTCTTCATCATTTTTATAATTTAGGGGTGAGTGCTCAGGGCAGAATGTAAATAAAAATTTGTAAGTGTATTAACAAATCGCAGGACATGTGATTCACATCCAAGCATTTACAGAAAAAGGGTGATCTTCAGAAGTACCAACCAGGGTACAGCTGGTGGAGCTGAGCAAGCAGTGCCACTGCATGAGGCAGTGACAGGACCTTGTCTGAGCTGTGTCCAGACTGATTGCCTTGCACAGGTAGGGTGGTTTTGAACACCAGTGGTCATGAAGAAGTGCTGCTGAGACAATTAGGGTTGGGGAGTTTATCTTGTGGGAGGGAGGGTAGAAGCTCCTCATCCTTTCCTGACCAAAGGCTGAGACTCCCACTCTGTAGACACCAGGAGCACTTGGAGTTGGCCCGTCCTTGTGCAGTGAGGCAGATCAGAACTAACTCACCTGGGGGAGCTGTCAGCTTCCTAAACCAACCTGCAAGTCGCTGACACACTTTCTTGTCAACACTGTTGCCATAAGAAAATCTCCATTCCAGGTTCATAATGTGGCTTCAGAGAACCCCAGAGGTTCATGCCCTCAATAACAATTGACATTTAATAAGGAAAAAAAAAAATCGGATGTATGAAAGTAATGTATCAAAAATCCCTAACAAAAAAAAATTATGTAACGACTATAAAAATCTTGGTTTTGAAAGAGTTTCAAGTGTTTCTCCTGTATTTATAGGTCATGGTCCTGTCATGCACAAGCAGTTCTCAAGATAATAAACTACAAGGATGATGAAAAATCATTCAGTCGCCGTATTAGTCACTTGTTCTTTCATAAGGAAAATGACTGGGGCTTTTCTAACTTCATGGCCTGGAGTGTAAGTAATTGGACATGTATTAATCTATTGCTAGATAGGACCAGTTTTGTACCTGTACTCCTGCATACTGAGATGCTGATAGCAAAGGAGTTTTTTCCCCAAGCTGTTATTTTTTTCTATCATTGCTGTAGATTTCTTTTCAATTTCTTACTCTATTAATTTGATTTTTGTAGACTGTTTTTACTTATGTTGTAATTTAAATATTCCCTCATTATTATTTTCTGCCTGAGTGCTTGTGTTTTGTTATCACTGTGATAGTCAATGACATTCTGAAGCAACATAAATTTGCTTGCATTTCCATATGTTCTTTGTGTATATGTGCATGTATATTTAATGCCCTAATAATACTACTAAGGTTTCTCTTGAATTGTGACAGCTTTTTAAGCATTTTGAAAGGTTTTGGAATATTGTGCAGAAGAAGCAGAACATTTGATTACCAACTCTTACATCATTGAAAACTGAAAAACTACTGCAAAATCTTAAAAGGCAGGAACAAGTTTCCTGTACTGAGACACTAAAAAAGAATTAAAATGTAGTAAGCTGAAAAGCAACTGCTTTTGTGTTCTTCAGTTTATTACTACTGATAGCTCAGGTTTGGAAATTAGAAAGTGATATCTAACTGGATGGTTCACTGCAGTCATGTTGTGTGTTCCACTTTTCATGTTCCTGTGTCATTCATGTTTTACAGGAAGTTACTGATCCTGAGAAAGGCTTTATAGAAGAGGACAAAGTTACTTTTGAAGTCTATGTTCAAGCAGATGCTCCACACGGAGTAGCGTAAGTATCTTTGATTAAAAACAAAGCAGTGTTAAAAATTCTTAATGCTAGTATTTTTACATTGCTTGGGATCATTCAAGTATTCTGTTTTATTGCTGTTTGTAGCTCCCATCAGACATTCTCACTTCGTCACTACTAGTTGATGAATTCTCACATGGCAATATTTCATAGTCACATAGAGATTTTGTATAGCTTCAATTTCTGTTTGCATCAGTCAGCAAAATGTGGAGCCGCAGCTTCTGTGTGAGTTGTTTGTGATTTAACACCTCTGCAGTTCTGGCCTGAGCATTTGTGGTGTGGGAGCTGATGGGGTTTCAGGTGCAGCCAAGTGGCTCTGCTGTCTAATTTGCCTTGGTTTACAGTCATTTTAAAACTGCTTCATCTCAGTTGTTCTCCTTCATGGCACTTGTAAACAACTGGATTGTACAGAGGTGCAGCCTTGTCCTTAAAAGTACAGCTCTGAGCTCTAAGACTCTTTCATAGGACATCATTTTTCTGCCATATAGAACATATTAAAAAAAAAAAAAAAGTAATAACATCTCTAAGCATCTGATTGCAAAAACTGTTGTTACTGGCAGGCAGCAGTGAAGTGTAGTTTATTTGAACCTTCAGTAGCAGTGGAGAGTACTGATAACTAACAGCAGCACTACCTTAGAACAAACACTCTTTATTATTGGAATACAGAACTTCCTTGTTTTTAACCACAAACTATTTTCTAGGTGGGATTCAAAGAAGCACACAGGATATGTTGGCTTAAAGAACCAGGGAGCAACTTGTTACATGAACAGTTTGTTACAGACTTTATTTTTCACAAATCAGCTACGAAAGGTAAGTAATACATGAAAGAACATGAGATTATAACATTGGCTGGTTTAATTAGCATTTATAAATGCTTCAAAACAGACCTGTGTGATCCTTTTTCCTCCTTTATCCTTTTAGAGGAGTTGTGATATACATGGTGATGCACGTCTTACTGCAGGCAGAGTACAGGAAGCTCCCTTTTGTAGTTTGTGGAACACAATCTTTTGTCTTCTGTGGAAGCAGGCAGAGCACCTGGAGAAGACCTGAGCTTAGGGGGTGTTTCTTTGACTGTATTATATGTTAATATTGCTAGGAATTGCTGGGGGTGGAGGAAGCAGTTTAATCTTGCAGATAAAAGATGGAAGCAATTTCCCTTTTCTGAAATAGTTAAAATAGGGAATTATGGCTTCTCAGCCCATAAACAATGCACAAAGATACACATTTGCTCCATCTTAAAATTGCTATTATGCAGCAGAATTTTTTGTTATGGTTGCCATCCTTGTAGTGATGGAAAGCATTGTATTTTCAGTAGTTTAACTAACGTAATTTTATATTTACTTTAGTAGTGTTTTTTGTTTACTGTAGATGTTGTTTCTTTGCTGGAAAGAACTTCTTTAAATACATTTTTAAATATCTCATCCAAAGCCAGGATAAAATACACTAGATAATGTATAATTTTAAAATAGTACCCTTTCTGGGATTAAAAACAGAAGTGATGACTTGATATTGGTGGTGGCTGTTTAGAAGAGGGGATGTACTTGGGGGAAAAACGAACTTGACACTTTTCAGTGTATTGGAGTTTCATATTGATCCTAATTAATCCTTCTGTGCATTTTTACACTTACTGTCTGTCTCTTAGTGAAAACTAACTGTTCAACCTTGGACTTTCTTATGTAGACCAGTTGTTGCAGTTCAGTTGAGCTTTCTTTTCCCTTTTAAGTGTACCTGCTTTCCACTGCCTTCAATTTCCTACCATCTTATTTTTTATATCCCTGTTGCCTGTAAGTGTCCCAGTTGGCATTTCTTTTTTCTTTTTGCAATGTGCTTTTTACTCTGAAGTGCTGCAAAAAAAATAACACCTCAGACTCTAATAGAATGTAGCAGAGATCTTCCCAGTGCCATGGACAACAGATAAATACTTGACTTGTTTTACATGATGCACCTGTTCCTTTATTGCAGGAGGTATAATTCACTCATTCAGTTTATCACTCATTATAATGCCTGTTCTTTTTGCTCAGCATTCAATGTTTGTGCATTTTACTTCTTTGGACAACTTCACTTTGCTTGTGAGAGAAAAAAAAGGTTTTGTAATAGCTCCATCTAATGCAGTTTGTTCAAGACTGTCTTGTAGTCACTAAATCAATATGTACCATGAAGTAGGGGAGAAGAAATTCTTTTTGTAATACAGATTGGTTTCAACTGAACTAATCTTACCAGGCATTCCTCTGCACTTCTTCCCCAGCCCCAAAATAAATGCAGCTTCTAGCATCTCTTAATATCCAGCTAGTGACCACATGAGAAAACTTAATTTACTAGAACTTGGTAGGTGCAGCTTCCTTTATGGAAATCAGCTGGAATGTTCAATTCCTTGCTCATTCCTCAGGCTTTCAGAGCCCCTCCAAACAGAACAGATGACAGTGGCAGTTTTAGACAGCTTTAGCACTCATTTGCCATTGGTACAGATCAGGAAGAATCAGTTGTTGCCTTGTCTGAAAAAAGTATTTTTTACATTTTTGTTTTCACTTTGACCAAACTTGTTCCTCTTAAACCAAAGTAAAATAAAACAAAACGTGCAGTATCCTTGGTTTGCTTCCCACCATTTCCATAATTTCAGTGAATCCTCCTTCCTTGGAAGGAATAGTGATTTCTGTTGCTGTTACTTAGAGCTTTGTTCACAGAGAAGCTGTCAGGAGCAGAGCTGGGGAAGCAGTGAACAATAGCAAAGGCAGGCACGTACCTATGGAAAGTCAGGCCCTGGGGAAGCGTGGGTGAGGATTGATGGAGAGGTCCTTTCTTCTCTGCTCTGCTTCCAGGTAGCAGATGGGAGGTTCTGGGGTGTTTGAAATGAGACCTGCCTTTTAAGCAACAAGAGGTGGCTTCAGTGGTAGGGAATAAAGCAGGGAACTTTCATGTTAGAGCATATTGTTATTTGTTGTTTGGGACTGATAAATATGTGCCTAACTGCAGTCCAGTAGGCAAGGGGCAGTGGTGACTCCCCAGAGGGGTCCAGGTCTGACCCTGGGCTCTGTCACCTGAGTGTCCCAGAGCTGCCTGTAGTGCCTCCAGCCTGGCAGTGCTTGTAGCTGCATTCAGTCCATTTTGGAACTTCTTGCTGGCTCCTTTGCAGAAGTCCCTACAACTCATGAGAACATTACAGAATGTTTATATAATACATTAAAATAATAAATACTGGTCAATTTCTCTGTGATCTGACTCTCCTCAAGTTATCCAATATATTTTAGCTAACCTTGGAATTTCATGCACAGTATGTATTTCCCTTCTTCAGGTAATTCCTGGCTTGTGTTCAAAGCTACCTGTAGCCTTCTTTTATTATATAAATAACTAAAATCTTTCTCATATCTCTCAATATGCCTGTACATGTCCCTGTCCCTCTTTTGTGTTCATTTCCTGAGGGAACTTCTCAGGTGTTAAGTAAGAGACTGTGCTCTTTTACGTGGATCAGAATGCCTCACTCCTTTATCTTGAGGTCAAGCTTTCAGAATTTGGGAGGGTAAGGCAAAAAAATAAAAGTTTGAATAGGATAATATTTAAAAAGTGGTCGTGTGGAGACTTCAACTTAGAGAAATGAGCTCCAATATTACCTAAATATACAAACAGAATGAAGAGCCAAGAAAGGCCATGTTAAATGTCTGCTTTGTCATAGCACATGTAGAATTTCCAAAGAAATAAAACTGGTGTTTTTATTCAATGACAGCTGGAATGTAGTAATTATAAGTAAATTGTAAATTATTATTTGACTATTACTTAAGATATATAGGAATTAATTGTCCAGATGGTGTATGAGAAAAACATTTTTAAAAATGGGAACTAAAGGCAAAGGATTTGATTTTGATTAATTATCAAGGTATTGTGAACTCCACTTTATGCATTTTTGAAGGAAGAGTCAATCACAAGGTTGATTTTTAGCCTACTGTAGGTTTAGCATTTTAGTATTTATTTTTTGAATGTATCAGCACTGACTATATTTGCATTTTTTTCATGACTTGATTTTCACGCCTTATTTTTATTTGTTTACACATAGCAAGTATCGATATTTTTTTTCAAAGCATTTATAAGATGTTCAAAAATGTTAATAGGGGCTGATGATAGAGTTTTGGAAGATCTGAGACTTGGTCATTCAGCTAGCTAGTGACACCCTCTCTTAAAAAGGTTCATAAACCAGGTACAGGAAGAGGTTTAAAGTTGACTCTTCAAGGTGCTGACTTGTTCTGGTGCTTGGTAAAGCAAGAAATAGCTTTTGCTTGTGAAATCGAAGGTATAAGTCTAGCTAGTGATATTTGGAGTTTGCCCAGATCAACCTGGTTAACTGGCATTTGGATGATAAAAATAAAGCAATTGGAAATTACTTACTTGATTAGCTTATTTGAATTGTTCTGAAATCGAATGTTCTGCTCTTAGGAAGGAAATTTTCGTAATCAGGGTTGTCCAGCTTTACATTAGGATATATGGAGAGGTGGTGGGATCTCCATTCCTGGAGATGCTCAGAACTTAACTGGATCTGATCCTGAGCAACCAGACCCCAGACTGAACTTGGCACCTCTGTGGGCAGAAACAGAGATCAGAACCTACAGAGTTCTCTTCCAGACTGCATCACTATAAACTCTTGAAGCAGTGCTTAACACATTAAAAAAGTTGAAAGTTTATTGAGTTTCAACAGTTAAAACCTGTTGCCAGTGATAAAATTGAAGATGCAATATTCTTCAATTTATAAAATTTATAAAAGCAGTTTAAGCAAATCTTAAAATGGAGCAAAAGAAGACTTTTTTTTGTTGTCATTAGGGTGAGGTTGGGCTATTGTTCTTAAAATTACCCTAACAAAGATTTCTGTTGACTGTCCTTCAGAAAAAGGTTGATAAATTTCAGTGAATTTTTATTAATGTTTCCTTTTTATATGTGTAAGTACTGCTAACAGTGTAGCTTGCAACTGAAGAGAAATAAAATTTGGTTTTGGAAGTTACTTGTGTTCATGATTCTGGTTTAGGTCATCTCTATTAACTTCTGAAAATTAAATAAAAATTTTAAAGATACAGTCATGTGAATTATCATATTAGTTTACAATTGCATAATTAACCATTGTTTTTCTGTCAGAATATTAGGGATTTGCTTTCTTAATGAAATTGTTTCTCTTATTTCATCTTACTGCAGCTATTTTGATGATATTCTTTATTCTTTGAAGTATTTCTGTTGCTGTACTTTTGGAAAATGTAGTGGATCCTCAGAATTGGAATAGAAAACTGGACTGTCAACATTTTAGCCACTTCTTTTGTTGTTTTTCTTTCTTATTTTTTCTTCTGCCACACGCTTGCATTGTTTTTGTGTCAGTGTTGTCTTTGCCTGGTGCCTGTCCCATCTGGTTCCCATCGCTGTACTGAGCTGTCCTGCAGCAGGGACTGGCTTTGCCCAGCTGCCTGCAGAAGTGCTGCCCTTGCTGTGTATGTAGGGAACTGGAGTCCAGAGTAAGCCAGATGTGCTGCACACCTCAGGAATTCTGGCTAATGCACACACTGAGGGAGACTCACTGAGGTCCAGTTCAGCACTTCACTCACAGAAATAGATCATTCCCTGTTGTTTCACAGGCAAAAATTCAGATGGCAATTTTTCTGTTTTTAACAGGTTATTTTCTATATGCTGCTTAATATTGGAGTCTTTCTTGGTTTCATTTGTTGCTTAATCTCCTTCCAGGGTTGTCTGTTTCTTTTTATATTTACACTTCTGAAATGAACATCTCCCTTTTGTTTGCTCTTCCTTTCCCCTAGATGTATTGATGTACAGTTTTTAAAAAGTAAATCTTGTTTCAGTGACTTTTGAACTCTCCTAATCCCTGTTTGGTCTATTTGTGTAATTTCTTTGTTCCCAATCCTTCCCAGATCAGTATAATCAGTGAATTGAACTGTTAAGCTGTTTATTTGCTGGACAGTGATGACGTTAAGTAGGAGTGAATGAATCGGGGACTCTCAGAGCTTCCTCTGACATCTTTTTCCACGTGGACCATTTCTGTTTTCGTTCACTTGTTGCCCTTTATGGTTTCATGTAGTCGCTTTTTCACAAAACCAGTTATTTTCAAGTCTGTAGTATTGACTGGTATATCTGGTCCTACTGTGATGATTGCACAGACTTTACTGGGCATGAGAAGGTGTTAAATGCTTTAATGCATTTACTGTTCTAGGCTTGAATAAGGGAACTATTTAGATGAAATACCCATGAATGGAATCTGTTGTTCACATTTTTCTAACCACTGTGCTCTAAGAAGAGTTGTTCCAGACAATTAATGTTTTTACACTACAGTACAGGATTTATTTCAGACTTTTTTGAAGTGTTGATTAAATTGAGTTCTGTGAAGGAAATCACTGAAGAGGAAAGAATGCATTAAACAGGATGAGCAATAAACTTTTCTTATACTAATTGAACTGAATGCTTTTTCAGGCTGTGTACATGATGCCCACAGAAGGAGATGATTCATCCAAAAGTGTTCCTTTAGCATTGCAAAGAGTGTTTTATGAGCTGCAACATAGTGACAAACCAGTTGGAACTAAAAAATTAACAAAATCATTTGGGTAAGTTTCAGAAACTTGGAGTATTTATTGGACTCAGTCTTCATAAAGCTTTTCTTTAAAAGGATTCTATTTTAATAAGGTTACTTTTAGAGAGGTGCAGAGAAGTGTTAATATAACGTGGTATTAATTGTTAACTTTCTGTAGTCTACTTGCATAGGTGTTTATTTGTAGCCAGAACTAAAGACAGCTGTTCCAAAAGTCAGATTTTTTTGGGAAGGGGAATGGTACAGAAACAGAGCTGTTAAAAGCAGGGTTATAATTTACCTGAACATTGTGTGATACATTTGACTTAAGTAAAATTCAGAACAAAATAGTCATTGAAACATTGCGGTTCATGTATTGTTAATGTCTTTAAAAAATGGAATCTGTGCAATAGCAGTAATTTGCATGTCCATGTTATTGAGCATTGATGGCTGCTGTAACATTTTCCTACAACATACTGAAGACACAAGTTAGGACAGAAGATTAATATCAACATAAAGATTAACATTAGTATAACCTTTACAAGTCTTCTCTTTGCATGTCTTGTAAGTGTGGAGTAGGATTTTATTAAAATCCATTCTAAAATACTTTATTTTGTGTTACTTTGTTTCACTGTATTTAGAGGCTAGTCTTGTAGTAATATTGACAAGCACTGTTTTATTTCAAAATGCATTAGGAACACATTTTATTTCAAAACACATTTTGTATCATCTTTTTTATACAGCTGTCCTTATGTTCATCCTGCACTGCTGCTACAGCCTGTAGTTGTGCTCTGTCCTAAAGACACTCTCTGCAACCTTGACTCTTCCCCTTTAAGGAAATCTTAAAAGGAAATCAGTATCCTCAGTGTTGTCTGTTTATCTGGCCATACCCCCTTCCTACTAGCACACTGTATGTTTGGTTTATCAGTGCTCCTGCTGTTGTGTTACAGGACAGGACTTGGTGATAGAATAAATGTTTCATCTTGAGTTAAGATCCCAACTGTGTCATATTCAGTATCTTGAAGAGGCCTTTCCCAAGGGTCTTGTAGATGCTTAATTTTGTATCCAACAGCATGGTTTTAAAAATGTGGTCATGCCTGCTTCTGTTCTTTGAAAAGAGCTTTGGAATGTGTTTGAAGATGTAGGTTTCCCTCTTTCCTCATCATTGAATCACAGAGGAGTTTTTGGCCTTTTGAGCCCTAGGTGCTGGTTAGGGTATTAGTTTTTACTGAGTGTTGTGAATTTCTAGGTTTGACTTCTCTAAGTAGAAAATGATGGCATGTCTGAAGGAGCCCTTCTTTATCCTAATTTTAGTGTGTGACCTTTTTCTTTGGCTTGTCCTATGGGCTGGCTAATGTTTAAAGCCTAGAGAGTCAGGGCATTATTTTCTATTTTTAATTATCTGACAGGTGACTTGATTCAGCTTGTTCAAGTGTGGACCCCACACAGTTGTTGTCACACTTTGAAGATTAGTTTGGTGCCTTGTGACAGTGGGGGTGAGTCACTGAGAAGAGAGTCGGGGGAAGGATAAAGTCAGCACTGCTCCTGATCACCCTGCTGCTGGTTCCTGGGCCAGGGTGGAACATCACACAGAAGCTGGAGCTTACAGTCAACAGAGTTTATTTCATACAGTTGGGAGTGGTGACTGCTGCAAAAAAAGTTGTCGGAGACTTAGAACTTAAAAAGTTTTCTTGAGTTGAAGTTACAGTTCTCACAGGTGTATTTAATGCTGGAACTAGAAACATTTTATGCTTCTTGTTTTATTAAGGCAGGAGTGCTGAACACCCTTGTTGCAGTGTGCTATGCTGGCTATGAGGCATTTAGATTCTGCTGCCCTCACCTCTGCTTTCACACTGTGTGTTTGCACATGGACAGTTCAGAAAGCTGAATGCCTCCTTGGAGTTACTGCGTGCCCAGGATTAACTGTTTAGATGAGCACAAAGGAGCCAGTCTTCCCTGTAAACCCATTTGCTTCCTTTCCTGTGCTGAAGTAATCCCTGAACACCACTTGACTGCACCTGAAGGGCCCTTGGAAGAGAGGCAGCTGGAAACCTGCTGTGGAAACTGATGGCACTGAATTGCTCCCAAGCCTTTATTTAAGAGTTTTTCTGGCATGAACTGAGACTGGGTTGTAGACTGGAAGAGCAACAGCCTGGCTGTGGCCTCCTCAGCTGACTCTGGGTGCCTTCGCAGTCCCTGCCTCAGTCCCACACAGGAGAAGGGGGGTGGGCACAGAACAGCTGCCAAATGTCTCACAAGTTCACTGCCCCTTCTTCCTACACAACTAGAGAACCTGTGCCTCAGCCAGACCTAAATCCCAGTCCGTGCATCTTGCTGTGTATTACATTGTTGATCTGCAAAGAAATCAATAAATGTCTTTTGAGATGTTTTCTTCCTAATTAGTAATTTTTTATTTATTTGTCTTACAAAGGTGGGAAACTTTAGACAGCTTCATGCAACATGATGTCCAGGAATTATGTCGAGTGGTATGTTTATACTATTTCTTGCTGATCTGTGATGTATAAATTTCTCTTGATATTCTCTGTGTGTGTGTATATATATATATATAAATAATATAGTTTAGGAACTATCAGAGTAATAGTGGCCCTGATTAATTTACATTAGGTGTCAGAGTTTTTGCCTTGGTTTCTCTTTAAGAATGGGATTGCTTGTGATCTTTTGTGGGTGAGGAATTTGTAAAGAGTAGGGAAGGTTGAAAGTTGCTGGAACGTGTGCTAGTGGTACTTTTATAGCCATGGAGAGAAATGCAGTTTTGAAGATGAAATACATTGTTATATCTGTGGGGGTTCCCAGACTCAAAGGAATGGAGTAGCTGAAGTAGCCCTCAGTTTACGGGGAAGAGGAGGATTTAAAGGATTTAAAGGAAAGGAGATGCCAATACAAATAGACTAACATTTCATTTTTGTCCAAGTGACTTAGCATCTAATCAGTTAAGTAGTCATGTTTGTGTGATGAATAAATTTAAAAACTGCAAGTTTATCTTGTGTAAAAACTGGTTTTTCTTTCAGCTGCTTGATAATGTGGAAAATAAAATGAAAGGCACATGTGTAGAAGGCACTATCCCTAAATTGTTCAGAGGGAAGATGGTGGTATGTATTTTATAGCTTTCTCAAAAATAATTTAAATTAGATCTCGTTACTTTTATAAAATTGAACTTCTGTTTTGTTTTGGTTTTGTTTTCAGTCTTATATCCAATGCAAGCACGTAGACTATCGATCTGAACGAATAGAAGATTATTATGACATCCAGCTAAGTATAAAGGGAAAGAAAAATAGTAAGTGATACATTGTGATATGCACCAATCCAGTACTTCAACATGTTGAACAACTTTAGTGCCTGTTGTTTTCAATTGGGTTTGTTGGAAATATGTGCTTTAGGACACCTTATTGAAAACATTTTCAATGCAGAGAATGTTTTTGCCAGCATTACATTTCTTTTTCTCCTTATTTCATTTCTTTTCCCTGCTCCTTCCTCCCTAATTCTCTCACTGGTATCTTTTCATAAAACTCCAAGAATTTTAGGAGTTTTCTGGTGTCATAAAAGTGTGCCATGGTGATCACCGTGGTGTTGTCACAGTAGTTATAATTTATATATAAAGATGAACTTGGATGAAATAGATCCTTATTTAGACCTGGCCATAGTAATAAGAAAAAAAAAAAAAGAATTAACTACTCAGAACAGCATAACAGTGGTCTCTTGTCATCTCTTTACTGAGCACTTGGGGTGCAAGGCACAGGAAAGGATGTGTAAGAGTCCAGCAAACAGAGGCGTCTGGCTTGATGCTTAACACTCGCAAAGTGAGGAGTTGTGGCAGACAGATGTAACTGTGTGATTTTAAAATCTACTGATGTTCTTAGATATGCCACTGCAATATGGTGCATTTCTTGATATTCTTAAGCAATATAAAACTTGACTTAAAGTAAGGACAGAAATACTCAAACACAAACTCCCCTGTCCTAATATTTCATTTGATTAATATATTTCAGGCTAGAGTAAACTTACATGTTTTCCTCCTGTACAATTCCCCAATATTTTTTCATTCAGTTTTTGAGTCCTTCATTGACTACGTTGCAGTGGAGCAGTTGGATGGTGATAACAAGTATGATGCAGGAGAACATGGCTTGCAGGTATTATTCTTTTTTTTTTTTAACTGGTTTTTAAATCTTATTTCTTTATCCTTGATAAAATAACGATGTTGCAAAACCCGTTCTAGATTTTGTCAACTGATTTTGGTGATATTTCTTCTTAGACAAGCTTTATATAGTTCCTCTTATTTGGTGTTAGGTTTCTTAAAATGGAGCTCAGATTTTATAGGAATTTAATTCATACTGAGTTTTATAGGTCCAAGTCTTCCAGTAGCTAGAATGGTTCTCTTTCCCACCAATCTCAAGACTGAGAAGTTCTTCCTCTGTTGAGTAGTCTGTTCTTCCATGTGTCCAGTAAAAAAGCAGCATAGCTCTAAAAGTAACTTTGGAGAGCTCATGTTTGTATTCTCAGCAAGAACACCATATGAACCCATGGAAATTAAACATTTACGTGGGTGCACAAGTTTCTGAGCTCTTCAGTTGCACTTTGCTGCACCCACTGGAGTAAGCTGAAGTTCTTTATGAATAATGTTTTACTAAAGCTTATTTCTACAGCTTTGACATACCACGTTTTGTCAGTAATGTTCTGTATATTCTTTAGCTGTTCTTAGGAAGGTATAGCACAGTAGCCAAATCCTTGTTGGCAGGATGCAATGAACGTGAAATTCTTAATTGATCAAAAATGAGCTTTTGCCTCCATATTCTCCCAATTTTGTTTAACTTGCTCTTAATGCAGTGAGGTGTCCACATATGCTTGTATGAGTGGCCTAAATTTAATATAACTGACTTTTTGTGTTACTGGAGTAGTTCATGGGAGATTGGTGCAACATTAGGATACTCAAATTGCACCCAAGTTTTGAACCATTCTGGTGCACATCAAGTCTATAAAAGTCCATATGAAGAGTGTCTGCAACAAACAAGTATTTTGAGTTGCTATAAATACTGCAATTTCAACCCTCTATTTCCTTTAAAATGTCTAGGAGGCAGAGAAAGGTGTGAAGTTCCTAACACTGCCACCAGTATTACACCTACAGCTTATGAGGTTTATGTATGATCCTCAGACTGACCAAAACATCAAGATAAATGATAGGTAAGTGGGTTGGTTGGTTTAGTGTGTGGATTGGGTTTTTTTGTAGAATTTAGACCTGTGAAGGTATTTTACCAAAAAATAGCTTCCCAAAATCCTGGTTTTGACTAAGCTCTGAGAGGCAGGCATGTGCAGTCACACACAGTGGAGGTGGTTGAACATGGAAGTTTAGAATGACAAATTGAATACTTGGTAATTTGTAGTGATTGTTCTGACCATGAACGGGTGACTGCATCTTTTAAGGGCTTGTGTAGCATCTTTGTGCAGTGTGTGGCTAGGCTGCCTCCAGAGTAAGCAGGATGAATCAGGAGTTACCTGCTTGCCCTCCATCTGTTTCTGTGGATGGACGGAGAGGCATTTGCCCACTCACTGTTAGTAGAGGCTGATAATTTCTTGAGGAGATACATGGTTGGTTGTAAATTAAATGTGTATTGCAATTATCTCGTTCTCACCAAGGTGAGATATTTCAGAGTAATGTTCCAGTCCAGTGGTACCTGTGCTAGGAAAGCTGTATTTGTCTGCTAGAAAATAACAGATTTTAAAACTTTTGCCTTGATGCAGTGAATCCAAACCAGCCCTAATTCAGTTGAAGTGCTCTTGCTTGTGTTACTGAGGGCATACGTTCCTGAGCTGCTTGAAAAGTTTATTTTTATTCCATATTTAAACAGTATAAATTCTGCCACTGTATGCAGCATGTCCTGGATAGAAATGGCATTGTAACAGTAACACGTTCAATTTTTATACTTTGCATTAGGAGTACACATAATGTTCCATAATAGTGCCTACTAATGTTTGTCTATCTTAACTACAAATACAATTGTCTTCATTCTTTTCAAAACTAGGTTTGAATTTCCTGAACAGTTGCCACTAGATGAATTTTTGCAAAAAACAGATCCTAAAGATCCTGCAAATTACATTCTCCATGCAGTTCTAGTACACAGTGGAGATAACCATGGTGGACATTATGTTGTTTACTTAAATCCAAAGGGCGATGGCAAAGTGAGTATTGAAGAGCACCTAAAAGTACTTGTGTGTTGTAAATGCATACTTGCAGATTTTATAATGGGCAAATCTTCTGAATTTTTGTCCCCTAAAAGAAGAGCACATGGACTCTTGACTTTTAACAAAAGACTTCATAACTGAGGAAATCCTTGTGGTGTGTGTGTGTGTGTGTGTGTGTGTGTGTGTGTGTGTGTGTGTGTGTGTGTGTGTGTGTGTTGAAGCTCTGCAGTCAGATTTTATCCAGCATTTTTTTGAGGCTGACTTTGCTAAAGCAACTACGAGCATTTCCAGTGTTTCTGTGACTCAGAAGTTCAGCATGTTTGTGTATGTCCCACTGTTCCAGGTTTAGGTGACTTGATTGGATCAGACATTTATAGGTCAGGTGCCTCTTCCCTTGAGTTGACTGGTTTTGTGTGTACATGATTGTTCACAGTAAGAGTAGAAGTCAGATTTTACTGCGAATTTGTTACTATTTGTAATTTTTTCTTATTTGGCTTATTGTTTTAATTTAAAATTTGATGTATATTGCTCTAAATGTACGAAGAATTCCTAGATGTCTTGTGCATCACTGCTTTTTTTTTTTCATTTTACAGCAGATAAAGTCAATTTTCTGTTTCCTGTAGAAATGTTACATATTTGAATAATAGTTTTAAGAAAAGCTTCTTGGAATAATTATTGTGCTTTTGGTACTCACTGTAAAATGTTCAGTAAAGGTTTGATATTTATGGACTTCCTTATGCTGAGCACAAGTAGCAGGTAGCACAAATTAACTGAACTAGATTTCCTTTTAAAAGTCATGCTGCTTGACGGTAATTTTAGTTACTTCAAAGAGCTGAAAGACATGCCAGAAATAGGATAAATTTAGCATTCAGGAACATGTTTTTACGTGTAAAATCACCTTTCTATGAAACTTCCTCCCTAGTGGTGTAAGTTCGATGACGATGTTGTGTCGAGGTGCACGAAGGAGGAGGCGATCGAGCACAACTACGGCGGGCACGACGACGACCTGTCCGTGCGGCACTGCACCAACGCCTACATGCTGGTGTACATCAGGGAGTCCAAGCTCAGTACGTGTCCTCCCCGTGCTCAACGGGGCCTCACAGGCAGGGAGTCAGGGCTGTTCTACCTCTGAACTGTTGGAGGTGTTCCTGCACAACAGGACTGCATTATTCACAGTCAGAATGTAGGGATCCCACGGGATCAACCAGCTGCTCTCTCACTTTTGGAAAGTATATGATGCTCTGGGTCATCTTTTAGCTCAGGAAGGCACCTGCAAAGTGCTTCAACCATGGCTGGTTTAGTGAACTGACTCTGGTAATGGAATTCAATCAAATTGATTGTAAACATGTAGATACATATATGCTTAAAAAATGGAGTGGTGGCAAATATTTTTTTTAATTCTGAACTGAATATTTCATTCAAAAGTTTATGATACATATTTCATGGAAGTAGTGCATTTTGGCTTGTCATAGAAGTCCTTCTTTTGCCAAAGCATGATGATATCAAACCATGGTTTTAAGTGGAAAATGAAGAAAGCTGGTTTTGACTTCAAATCAGAGGGAAGTCAAGTGTGTATAAAGAAGAATCTGTTTGATGTAAGTCTTGAAATAACATAATAAAATCTGCTTTATAGGTGAAGTTTTGCAGCCTGTCACCGACCATGATATTCCTCAACAACTTGTAGAGAGGCTACAAGAAGAGAAAAGGATAGAAGCTCAGAAGAGGAAGGAGAGGCAGGAAGCTCACCTCTATATGCAAGTGCAGGTCCGCTTTTGAAACAGATTAATTTACAACTACTTTACCATGAAAATTTAGAATATTGAGCCACCCTGGAGTCAAACCTTGATTTTCTTTTTCTTTTTCTTTTTTTTTTTTTTTAATCTTTGAATTAGCATTTGAAGAGAAATTATTATTTTAGTGCTTTAAAGTTTATTTACACATGCAATGAATTGTGATAAAACACATGGTACTGTATGTTATAAACATGTCTGTTTTCTTTAGAATTTATAGTGCTTGTGAATAAAAATAGTAAGTTCAGGTGAAATGGAAAAGGACCAGGTTATTTCAAATGGCTGCCCTGCCACTGTACTTTTATCTCCTTCAGGAATTATTTTCTAAAATTAGAATGTATGTAGCCATAGGCTGCAGGTCTGGACTATTGCCAAACAGAGCTCATCAAGTAGAAGCAGAAGGAGAGAGTGCTTATATTTGCAATTATCTTTTTGGAAAAGCCAGATGGACTAGATTGTTACGAATTGCCTTAAGGAACCCTGTTTATGGCTCTTTCCAGAGCCCATCTGGCACAGGGAAATAGAACCCATTTTCCATGTGCCTCCATGTTTCCTTGCCTGTTCTCTCTGGTGTTGATAAGCAGAGATACTGGTGAAGACCAGCTTGTTCTGCACTGCATTTGCACTGAGGTTGCAGTGGGACACTGGCAGCATTGCACTATTTGTACTTCTGTTAACAAAGAGTGCAGGGGAGCTGTGGGAAATAAGGGAAAGGGTTCAGTGGCCTCCTTGCATTGCACCAGTCACAGAATTATGTAGCCTTTTTATTTTCTCCAAGTGCCAAGATTGTTAGAGCACGTTCCAAGACTTGGGATCTAAGCACAACTGGTTTTTAATTGCTTGGGATTTGTAAGAATTAATGTATTTTAATTACTTGCACTGATGAGATTATCAATCATGATTTTTTAATTTCATTATAATCTGTATTCTTGCAATTTTGCTCCCTGACAACATGAATAGTGTTAGCACTGTGCCAGAGGGCCAGTGAGGTTGCATAGTAAAGCATCCTGAGAAGGCATTACATGGTGCAGTTGGGCTAATCTGAAAAGTAACCTTTAAATGTCATTTTTCAGATAGTGGCAGAGGATCAGTTCTGTGGTCACCAAGGCAATGATATGTATGATGAAGAAAAAGTGAAATACACTGTTTTCAAAGTATTAAAAAACTCCACACTTACAGAATTTGTTCAAAACCTCTCTCAAACAATGGTGAGTTTTCTGTAGCTGAATACCTGCATGTATTTATTTTGTTACATTATGGTTGTTTTATAGCCCTTACCTTCTCCATATATTGACAGCAATCATAATTTAGACCTTTTAACACAGAAGATCTGTTTGAGTTTAATGAAAGCATCTTAGCCTATTTTTCCCCCTTGTTTTGATTTAGTTTCCTGTCACAATTTTTATTTATTTTAGGGATTTCCCCAGGATCAAATCAGATTATGGCCAATGCAAGCTAGAAGTAATGGAACAAAAAGACCTGCAATGTTAGATAATGAAGCAGATGGCAATAAAACGGTAAGTAGTCACTGAGAGATGATATTACTTCTGTTCATCTCCCATGATTTTTAGTTCTCTTTGAGAATATCTAACTTTGAGACATAAGATTTTTCAGGCTTTTAATTTAAAATTAATTTTATTGTGTCTGGTGAAGTTTGATACTTGGGAAGACTTGGTGTTTAGTGGATTAATTTGGATAGGAAGCAGGAGTGTGGTTGGTGCATTTTTCTGCTGTGGAAAAAAAGGTATGATCATGGTTCCTTATGCTAGATTAAAACAGAAATGTCCCTGTGACAAAAGGGGCAAACTCTTTGGATTTAAGGAATTCTGTTGCTTAAAAATGTAAAACGTGTCTAAATACCTCAGAAAACAGAGATTTGTTTCACTGTCCTTTTATTCTAAAATGAAGTAATGTCCTTGCCATTATAAGGGTAGCTGTAGCTAAATTTTTAAAAGATAAAGAAGTGGGTTCATTTTAAGTAAAACCTACTGTTACTGCTTCATCAAAGTTTTTGGTAGTTTTATATCTATATTTGTTTGTCTTAACAAATTTCATAAACTTCCTTTAACACAACTTAAAAAAACCCTCTCCCACTTGTAGAATGTCAAAAAGTTCTTGTATCTGATTAAAATGCGGATAGCAGGTTGCATTATGTTCTTCAGAGATTTTTTTTGTCTTCTCTCACATCTTTCTACATAGATGATTGAGCTCAGTGACAATGAGAATCCATGGACAATATTTTTGGAAACAGTAGATCCAGAGATGGCTGCTACTGGAGCAACATTACCCAAATTTGATAAAGATCGTAAGCTTATGGGCTAAACCTTTCTAAAATAAAAAATACTTTCATTTTGGGTGTATCTCCAAAAACACTGTGCACTCCTTTTTTCAATGATGTCATTGATGTATCCATCAAACTACTACAGTGCTGAAATTAGGTTTTTTTAATGCAGTTTTTCCTTAATTTCTCTTGAAGTGGAAGGCATGCTTTGCATGTTTTTAGACTCACTATATTTTAAGGGCATCAAATTAATAAAACAAGGACATGTATTTGTTACTGTGTAAATAAAAACATCTAGGTGATGTCCTTCCCCCTCCCCAAGCCTTACTTAAAATTAAATCTTGTTTTTAATTTGTAGATGATGTAATGTTGTTTCTGAAGATGTATGATCCAAAAACTCGGAGTTTGAATTATTGTGGACATATCTACACCCCTATATCCTGTAAAATACGTGAGTTCTGAATTTCAATTTCATTGTAATCATTGAAGTTTTTAAAGTAGATTGCACATACTTTTCCTTTAATAATAATACCATCACTGAAACCAAAGGTACACAACAGAAGCAAATTCTTATTTCACCCAGCACTTGAGTTTTCTTCCCCATATGGTGTCAGTGGCATTTTCTGCAGGTCTGAGCCTCAAAAACCCCACAAGTGGTCAGTTCATTGTTGCTGTACTCACCAGGTGTTACAGCTGTTTTAGACCTGTTGGAAAGCTTTGTGTTTGATACTTCCCTCCCAATAGCTGTTCAGATAACTCTTCTACAACCTTTCTCTATGGCAGCCTGAGCAGCTGCTCAGCCTGAATTCTATGTGAGCCTTGATTTTCATATGGGTCCATTTAAGGAATTCAGCAAACACCCACTGGCTAAAAAATATTTTTGTTTTTCAGTTTGAATGTCTCATTTTGTTAAGTTATACTTATTTTTTAATTTTGTATTTTAGCTGTCATTAATTTTTTTAAAGATACTAAACCTTTTCTCTGGGGAAGAAGCAGTGTTATTTAGTCTCTTGGATTTTCAATGAACTTGCACATATTTTTGTTGTTCAAATGAAGTGGAAAGAAACCATAAATCTGTCTGGTTGAATGTCAACAAGGGAAGCTTTAGTGTGGAAGGCTCTCTGTCTTAGGCATTGTAGAAACATCTACCCAGGATAAAGAATGGGATTCTCTGCTTTCTGTGATTGGTCTCACTAGAAATTAGTGCAACACATTTCACATTCCTTTCTTTTTCTCCAACAGGTGACTTGCTTCCAGTTATGTGTGAGAGAGCAGGATTTCCACAAGAAACTAACCTTATCCTCTATGAGGTTTGGATTGATAGACTTTTTGTAACTTTTCTGTCTTTTGTATGCTGTAAATAAAAAAAAAATTATTCATTTAAAAACGTTGCTCATAACAATGGTAATTTATAAATTATCAGCACTGTAATCTGTAACTTTGAAGTCTACAGTGCTGCAAAAAAGTAGCAGCAGAGAGTTAACTTCAAAACAGATTTTATATTAAACAGATAAAAGTGTAAAGCTTTAAAACCAAATAAAAAAAAAAATCTCCATGAGGTCCTATATGAGCAGCTTTGTTGTGCTAAACCTGTGTTGCTGAGTTACAGGAGCTAATGCTGCTGACATTAGTGGCCATCGTGTTTTCAGTGCCCAACTTAGTGATGTTGAGAAAATGTTGCATCTTCTCCTTCCTTCCCCAAGCCAAAGTCAGCAAACAAAATCATTAAGTCTGCTATGCTGATTCTGCCCAAATACACAAGCAGTGAATCTTCATAACTGCTACATTTGTTGAGTGCTGATGAGGCAGATCTTGCCAAGGCAAAGTCCTTGCTAGAGTAAGAGCAAGGAATTGAGTTTTTGTTGCAATTTCTGGTAGCAGTCCTGCTGCTCTCTCTGGTGGTTCCAGGGCAGCACACACGCTGCGGTCCTAAAAAGCAAAGCTGTGCTCCTTGCTCTGGGCAGGTCAGGGTTACAATGTCACTCCAGTCTGTTTACACAGGAGCTTTTATCCCTGGGTCAGCCCAGAGGCCAACCTGCAAGTATAAGTATGTAATATACATATAGATATTTAATAATACATGCATTGGATTTGTATAGATATATATCTATCCATTTGTTTCAGTTGAAAGAATGTACAGGTTACCTTATCTGATTATTTCTTCACTATTGTGACTTTTATTTGTGACCTTTATTTTTGTCTTTTATTCTGTGATCAATAATTTTTGTTCTTTATTGCAGGAAGTTAAACCCAATTTAACAGAAAGGATTCAAGACTATGATGTATCTCTTGATAAAGCTCTCGATGAACTCATGGATGGTGACATCATAGTGTTTCAAAAGTATGTCTTTTAAGGGGGCACCTTATTGCAATTAAATCACTTGGTTCACTTTGAAAGCTGTACTTCCTTTAAGCTTTTTTATGAAAAGCAAAGTATTACATTCCAAGAGTAGATGTGTTCTCTGCAGTTCTTGTTTGTTTATTCAAAGGGGAAATCAAATATCAGGGGTATTTGAGTATCACGTGCCACATTACTTAGGGGAAAGGTGTCCTAGTTTAGTAAACCAATAACCTAAAGTAGCTCATAATATTATCAGAGTGTGTTCAGCAGTGCATCTGATTTGTGCAGCTGTGTACTGGAGCCACTGTAACACAGACACCGAAGAGCATTTCAGATCTTGGGCTCAGTGCCATGGCCACTGGACAAGGCTCTTGGAGCTTTCAGGCCAGAACTACACTGAACTGCTTTCCCTTTTTGCCTCTCCCTCGTGCTCACAGTCAGGTCCTTACTGGTCTGCGGTGATGAGATGCTCCTAGTTTGCCTGAGCATGTGCCACTCGTAGGTGTGCTGGTGCTTCAGCTGGAGATTTCTCCATGGCAAAAGGGGAGCTCCTGCATCTTGTAGCCAATAAAGGGATCTTTCATAAGCTTGGCAGGGCTATAAATCAGCATTTCTATGCTCTCACTCCCGATGGTCACACCCAACTGTATTGCTCTGTTTCTCTCCATGGGCTGACAGTGGGTGGAAGCAGCTAGTCTATCTTCAGCACTCTTACCCCAGATTATGTGAGATGAATATATTTCTCATGTCATGCCTTGGAACTCGCATTCCCAGTTGACCCAGTTGGTGTTATGCACCCTTGGCTGGCTGCTGACTCCTGGGTAAGTGCACAGCTTGTACCCTGGTGCTATTTCTCTGCAGAGAAGTTGAGGTACCAGTCAGGAGTGACCCAAACCAGCCTCTGTGCCCACTCTTCTGCCTCTCTGTGCCAAGGAATGTTGTCCGTCCCGCCTCTGTGCAGTGATTGATACGGGGGTTCATGGAAGGCTGTGCAGCATTAGTACAGACACATGGGGATGTGCCAGGGTGGGAGGGAGGGACAGCTCCTGCTGCAGTGGTGCTGTGAACCCACAGGAGCTGGGCAGGCCCAGGCTGCCAAGGGAGCAGCGCGGGTGCCGGCCCTGCACCGCACAGACACGCCGGGCTCTGGGTCACTGCTGACTGCACCAGTCCTACTGTGTGCCAGTGGTGGCTCTTGCAAAAGGTTTCTGAACTTCATCTCTGTATCTCTCCGCTGCTGCTGACTTAACGTAGAACATGTTTTTAAAAGCCCCAACTGCCTGTGTGTGTAACAATGTGATGTGTAACGGTATCATTTGTTTGCTCTTGTAGGGATGACCCAGAAAATGATAACAGCGAGCTCCCAACAGCTAAGGAATACTTCCGAGACCTCTATCACCGTGTGGATGTCATTTTCTGTGATAAAACCATCCCCAATGACCCAGGCTTTGTTGTTACTTTATCCAATAGAATGAATTACTTTCAGGCATGTGTCCTGTTTCTCTTTTGTTTCCTTGTTTGGAAAGTAACTTTTGCACTAGTTCACAAATGCATTATACATACTTTTAGAAAAGTTCTTAAATTGTCCGTGTACATTTTTTGCGTTGTGTACATTTCATTTTAAATTAAAAATTTAAGGAAGCCACTAAGGCTTCTGAGAAGAAAATACTATAAACCTCC
Source organism: Promerops cafer (assembly GCA_013398275.1). Classification (NCBI taxonomy): domain Eukaryota; kingdom Metazoa; phylum Chordata; class Aves; order Passeriformes; family Nectariniidae; genus Promerops; species Promerops cafer. Next base: position 733,776 of record VZSE01006884.1, read on the forward strand.
CAGTTTTATCCATAATGAGTTATTTGATAATCGAGTTCTTTCCTGGTAGACCATTCTGCTCTGTCAGGGAAATGATATTCTCATGAAATTATTCATTTGCTTTCAAAGTGATATGTAAAACTTCCTCACCTTATTTGGCCATTGAAAGGAAAATACCTTGGAAATCTAGTGATTGCCTATTTTGTGCCTGTAATATCAACAGCAGTATTTATTTTGCAGACCAAGCTGTATTGCTTTCTTCACTCAGTGAAGTTTAATGCTCAGTGACACTAACAGATCAAACCTGTTGTGTTGATAGTAGATGGGTTGGGGTGTTTAGATGAGGAAGACTGGACGTGGAAGCATAAGAAAAAAACTGAAATAAAGTTGCTCTGATCTGTTAAGAGCCTGAGTAGATTTGACTCCCTGCAGTTCTCCTGCAGTTGCTTTTGTCAGTGTCAAAAATAAAATTAATTAAAACCAGATAGTTTTATTTTCTGTCCCCAAAGGCAGAAACTTTGAGCATCTGCACACACAGGGAAAGTCAGGGATGAGTTTTGCTATACTGTTACCATCATCTGTTTTTAGGTCAATTGCTCTCCCTTACTTTTTTTTCACTTGAAGTATAAGGTCTGTATAGTTTGAGGTTTTTTGGTAAGGCAAAACCAGAATGCCCCCCTGCCATTTATGAGGCAGTGATATGAAGTGTACTCACGGGAATAATGTGGTGTTATTACTCAGCAAGCTAACTTACTTTAATGAATTAAAGGAGTGGGAATCTTCAGAGCAAGTCTTACTTATTTCCCTAGTACTGTAATTTAAAAAAAAAAAAACAACAAAACAAACCCAAAACAACAGCAAAAAGCAACCAAACAACAAAAACAAGCAAAATAAGAATGGAGCAATTGTTGTGGATTTAGTGGCCTTTTGACAATAGTAACTTACTGTAATAAAACAGTTTCCTTTTTTTTTTTTTTCCTTATAATATCTTATTCTGTGTCTGTTCAGAAGCTAACAATACTGGTTTATTTAGCCTTGGGGAGGTAGGCATAGTGGGTTCTCTTAGAATTCCAGTAGCATAATGTTCCTGTCATGGAATGAATGACTGTATGATTGTAGAGCAATGTCATAACTGTGTGAAACAATTCAGAACTTACAAAAAATTTATTTTCAGGTTGCAAAGACAGTCGCTCAGAGACTTAACACCGATCCAATGCTATTACAGTTTTTCAAGTCCCAAGGGTAAGATGAATTCCTTAGTATTCTGTGTCTAAGCTGTTCCTCAAAAATTAGCCTTTTCCAGGTAGTTAACTAATTCTCTACCAGTAAGATGTTACCTTTCTGGCAAGCACAGCAGGTTGCTTTGACAGCTGAAGTATTGCAATGTCTGTCTCTAGAGCCTCAAAGAATTGCATGTTTTAGAAGAATTCTAGTAAGTGTCATTTTAAAAATCATTAATTACTTCAAAGCCTGGTGCTGTGGGATAAATTGCTAAGCTAATGCAAGTGCTGTTTCAGTGAATGCAGATTTCTAGAATGGAGGAGAGCAGAAACAAGCACACATAATAGCAGTAGTTCTGCTGATTTTACAAGTTTAAATGCAGGAATTACTTCACTGAATTCCCCCCTCCTCCCTCAAAGTCTGCAAATGAGGTTTTATGAAGATGACGACAATCTAACAAGTTCACAGGTGCTCAAAGGGATATTTCTGGTTAAAGTGGTGGTTTTACACATGTTTGTGTAAAACTAGATTTGAATCTGTGTAAAACTATAGCAGAAAGTAGTGTATTACAGCTCTGTGTATGTGCTTCAGGAATAATGCACACACAAAGCTTCCAGCTTTCTGTATTCATGGAAGTGTAGATGCTCTTTAGTTACCTGAGGCTATCTCCCTCAATCATCAGTAAGAATTTGAGTAGCTCTTTGTAGTTTCCAGTGCTGTGGTCACTGTGGAATTTGCTGTGTCATATGGCTCCACAAATTAACCTTTCACAATCTAAAGCATGTGCTGCTATGCCAGTAATTTCAGAGGAATGTAGGTCTGCCAGCCTGCAGCACTGACGGTGAGCTTGTAAACATCCAGGAGAGTTAACACACACCCTGAATGGTTTTCTGTTCCCAGAGACCAGCTGTGTTTAAAAATCACTAAAGTTCTGTGTGTTGTGCTGCTTAGGCTCTGTTAGCAATTACATGAAACTGGAAGCCAGTAACAAAAATATTCTTGGTGCTTCAGTTTACTGAGCAGTGATGGATTTTGAAGAGATAGATTATAAGAACATGTTTTCTTTCCTTCTGTAGTTATAGGGATGGCCCTGGTAATCCTCTTAGACATAATTATGAAGGTACTTTAAGAGATCTTCTGCAGTTCTTCAAGCCTAGGCAACCGAAAAAACTCTACTATCAACAGGTAAGAGTCTTTTCTTTTTATTGGGGTGAGTTATAAAAGACAATTCTGCCCTATTCAAAGTATGCCTAAAGTGTTTTTCTTTCCTTTCTTAAGCTCAAAATGAAGATAACTGATTTTGAAAACAGAAGAAGTTTTAAATGCATATGGCTAAATAGCCAGTTTAGGGAAGAGGTGAGTGAAGCCATTACACACTTGCTGTCATTTCTGTGTCAGAGCTGGTATGGCTGTGGTTATGGGCCACACACCCTACCCCTGAGTAACACAGAATTAGAACAAAGTTGTACATTATGTAAAAAAAAAAAAATCTATCAAAACAACAGTAAAAAAACCCCAAAGAGCATAGAAAATGTAAAAAGAAAATCAGGTCAAAAATTTTGAAGATGACATAGGTGTTGACTTAAGTCATCTTTTCAAGATGAGTGGTTATAGAGAACAATCTGGTGTGTTCTGTGCTTTAATGTAGTTGCTTACATTTTCAGATTTTCTAATGATTTTTGTGTTTCAAATTCCACAGGAAATAACAGTATATCCAGATAAGCATGGGTGTGTGCGGGACCTGTTAGAAGAATGTAAAAAAGTTGTAGAACTCTCTGAAAAAGGTTCAGGGAAATTAAGGTAAAGCTGGAAGACTATAATTTCTTCTATGTGATAATGTAAATTTTATGCAGCGAAGTATCTGTAGAATTTAAAATACTGTAGAAACCATTATTAACAGATGAAATGTAATATTGTGTTAAAAGCTCCAGATTGCCAATGTTAAGCGTTCTTCTTAACTATAAATTTTACACTGTTATTTATTTATTTCTTATCTATTGAAGTTGCATCCTTGAGTTTCATCAATTGCATTTGTTAGTCATGACTTATTAATTGTTTAAAATCCAAGCATTTCATGCTATTCACTTCTCAGGAGTTACAGGGGTTAAAAGTGAGGTCATTTAAAGGGGATATATAAAATAATCTCCACTAGAAACCTGTATTTTGTAATGGCACATCCTGACTTTTTGCCATGAGCCAGAAATAATTTAACCTCCTGTGTCTTTACTGCTTAATTTTTACTAAAGATTGAATTTAAAATTTTGTAAATACAATAGCAGCATCAGTTTACATTCTACACTAATCTCTCTCAAGGTTTGAGAAAGAAATGTTGCATTGATTTTTTTTTTTTTAATTCACTTTTTAAAAATGCTTTTCTTGTTTATGTTTAAGGCTGCTAGAAATTGTAAGTTACAAAATAATCGGTGTCCATCAGGAGGATGAGCTGTTAGAGTGTTTGTCACCTGCAACAAGTCGAACGTTTCGAATAGAGGTAAGTTACACTCAGAGAAGCTTTGAAACCTGACTTTGAGGGAGGAAATTCCTTCAAGTGGTAACTTTCTTTTTCTGGGTGCTGATCTTCAAATGCTGTGATGTTTGTATTAAGATTACATGATAATATTACATGTATTTTTGAAGATAATGCTTTTAAAAAGATCGTCCTTTGTTCTATCTGCTTCTCTGTAATGGTTTCATTATTTCATTTTTACATATGTTTTTATAAAAATACATGAAGAGTTTGCAAGAGCCTGTCCAAAAGACATTTAATGTCTTGGCAGTAATTCCAAGGTTTGTTTGAGAGTTCATGATAGAAATGTTTACGCTTAGAACCCACTTTAGTACTCTAATATTCTAGAAGATTTTATTTCCTTTTCTGTTACGTTTGAGGTTCTGGAGGCAAATTTGATACCTAATGTGTGAATTTTTTTTTGTAACATCTCATCATTTAGATCTGCTAACTTGCCTCAAAGATCAGAAATTAAAAAAAAAAGTTTCCAGTGTAAACTGTAATGAGGAGCTGACGAAAGGCCTGTTACTGTCAGCTAGTTCTGCACTGATAGAAGATTTCTTGTCAAAAAAGCCATTCAGGGAAGCCAGGAGAATATTTCTTGAGTAGGGGAAGCTGGAGTGCTGTCACGCCAGGGATGAGGGACACTGGTAAAAGACTCTGTCAAACAACATGGTTCTTTTAACTGTTTTTTGAATAGAATTGTTTGAAATCAGTAACAGTACATCAATAATGCTTTCAGTCTCTTAATAACTAGAAAAATAACCTAAAAACTTTAGTTCCTTTTTGTGGAAGTTTAGCTGATTGGAGTCACAATTCTCTGTCTGGATCTAGGAAATTCCTCTGGACCAGGTAGATATAGATAAAGAAAATGAGATGCTAATCACAGTGGCACATTTCCACAAAGAGGTTTTCGGGACATTTGGAATTCCATTCTTGCTGAGGATACACCAGGTGCAGTATGCCTCCCTTTTTCTCCCTGTGGGATTATACTGATGATGTTTTCTTTAAGCACTGTGGAAGAAATACCTTAGTGTAAGTGTGTAGGAAAATACCACTCTTGTATCAAAAGTTGGCCCCATCTGTGCCTTTTTTTGGTTAAATCATTGCCCAGCTGAGTTCCTTTTGCATATTCAGGTTGGTCAGTGTTTCAGTGAGCCTGTGCAATACCTAGAAAGCTGGCATTTGGCAGCAGCTGTCATCCCCTGCCCCCTGCAGAATCCCCCAACAAACCAGAGCCCTGTTTGCAACAGCACTTGAGTAACTGCAGTGCAGAGCTGTTGGCAAAAGTGGCCCTGCCATGGTTGCTCTCACTAAAACATGATTGTGGAAAATGGGGTTGCTTTTTCCATCACTTTCTGAGATGACTTTGCATTTCATCCCTCTGTAATTTGATGTGCTTTATCTTCTAGGGCTGAAAGTTGGTACAAGAACAAAAGCTAATTTTGAAAGCTTAATTTAAATTCTCAAGTTTTTCCTGTGGTGCTGCTCCAGCTGAATGTCACCCTGATTCTCTTAATATCAAAGTCTATTTCTGGGAGCAGTTAGCCATTTGCTTCTAAGCTTTTTCTGGTTCATGTATGTTACTTTGTATGAAAATTACCTTCTTTAAAAATTTGGGAATGAGAAATATGTCTATATCTCTCTACCTCTAAAATGATAATTTTACTAATTTCCATATTTTTGATCAAAGAGTAAAACCTGTGTGCTGATTTTTGTTGGAAACCATTTGTTCTGCATTTCCTTGTAATGACAGTTAATACGTATTGTTCATCTTTAAGTTGATGGTATCTGGGCACTTTACATAGACAGGGAGCAGAAACATACTACAAAAAGTAGCAATATGCTTAGCAAGAATAGGAATTTGTAAAAAACTCCTACATTTTACTGCTAATTTTCTCATTTTGCTTCTTAACTTTAACCTGACTTGCACATATCAGTGGCAGTGCCTGGCCAATTTATGGGGCAGTTTGCATAATGATGAATCAATAAGACTTAAAGTTCCTGAATGTAGAGCAAGTTGCCTGCTGTTGTTCCATATTGTAGAGAATGATGTTGACACTTGTGTAATTTTGTAAATAACGGAGACATTGAGGCAATGTTTTTCAATTAAGCTTAAAACAGCTTCCCTTTCTTTTTCCTAGATTTTTTTTGACATTAAAAATCTTGTTGTAATTATTAGGGTGAACACTTCAGAGAGGTTATGAAACGGATTCAGACAATGCTGGACATACAAGAAAAAGAATTTGAAAAGGTAATTTCAAATTGGGAGAGTTTTTATTGCTGACTGTAAACCCTAAATGAGTTTATTGTAGTAGGTTGGAATACCACAGACTTGGGATAAGTGTAGATTTTGTGTGATAGAACAGCTGCTTGACTGAAATAATGCTTTTTCTAGGACTAATTAGTTAGGATGGGTAGGATCAATATTTCTGTACTGCATCAAGAGAGATACTCTGCAAAATATTAAAGTAACCCAGAAAAGTGTAGCTGGGACCTTTAGAAGCCACCCCCACATCACATTCCTGTTCAGAGCAGAACGTGACTCAGTCAGGTTATGCAGGGTTTTTTAGTTGCAATTTGTTAAATCCCAAGGGTGGGAATTCTGCCCTGTTCTGGACACTATGTTTTAGAGTATTTCTACTATCACTGGGAAGGCTTTGCTTTCCTTGCATGTAATCAGAATGTTTCATTTTGCAACTTATGGAGGTCACCTCTGTGCAGATTTTTGAGAAGAGCCTGTTCCTGTGCACCGTTCTTCAGGTTGTGGAAAGCTATAGATACCCTGTCAGCCTTTTCTTCTCTGGGCTCCACAGAACCCATTTCCCAGAGCTTCCTGTACACCAGGTTCTCCCCCAGTCCTCTCACAGTCTCACTGGACTGTTGCTGCACTTGCTGCAGTTTGTTGCCCTTTTTCCCTGGAGGGCTTGAACCTGGACCCAGCATTCCAGGATGTGGGCTCATGATTTCCTGAGCATTATCCAGGTCGTTGATGAAGGTTTTAATGAGGATTGGCCTTTTTCAACCCCTGGAGAATACTACTTGTATCCAGCTTCAAGTTAGACTGTGAACTTAGGCTTGAAGACTTTATTTCAATGTCATATCCTGCCACTTGTTTTTTTTGGGTTTTTTCTTTGCATAGTTTAAATTTGCCATTGTAATGATGGGCCGACACCAGTATCTCAACGAAGATGAGTATGAAGTGAACTTGAAAGATTTTGAGTCCCAACCTGGTAAGTTGTTGAACAACCTCACTTTTCTTTTGGCCTGCTGAAGTTGCTCTGCCAGTTGTTATAATGTGTTCATCTTTAACTCTGGATGCAGAAATAGTTTGTTCTTTTTACATGAGATACATTAGATGTAGTGACTAAGCAAGTATTTATATACACGTGTGCACACTGGCCAGTGTTACATGAATGTATTAGTCCAAGAATATGTATTTTATAGGCATATGGAAAAATAATCTGTTTCCTTTTGAGTTAAAAGATTGCATGTGAATGACCAAATGGGTCCAGTATAACACACTTTACAGCATCAGTTGCACCTTGTCTTTATTGTCCATCTACCCCCGTGCATGTTTGATTATCATGGAAAGATAATTCTTGTTTATTCTTGATATCCTCAGTGAATCTAAAGATTCTAACGAGAACATTAAATATGTCAATTAGATGCTGTTAAGAATTTTTTTTTCCCTAAGAAATGATTCACCAAGGTATAAATGCAGCTCCATTCTAAATTTGTCTCTGGATGGACTGCCATCTTGTTTACTTGACTGACATTTAAACCTCTATTTTCTTAGACATTTACACATGGGAGAAAGCAGGTTAATCCTTCAGGAGTTCCACCACAGGAGTGTTTTCATAGCCATAGAATGGTTTGGGCTGGGATGGCCTTAAAGGCCATCCCATTCCACCCTGCTGCCATGGATGCCACACACCAGATAGTGATGGGGTCACTCAGGGCCCCATCAAACCTGGCCTTGGACACTTCCAGGGATAGGACAGCTACAGCTCCTCTGGGCAACCTGCACCAATGCTTCTAAATCCAAATCTCTCCTTTTCCTCTTTGGAGAGCTCTGTTTGGGAATGGCACCTTTGGATCCTCAGTCAGGGATCCGTTGAAACCCTTGAATTCATTAGGATTTCTTCTCCCAGCTTAGCTGAGTGTTCCTTTCTGTGAGTTGCACTGACTCTGCCGTTCTGTTTTTCTGACAATGAGGAATTCTGGTTTTTATTGATAGGTTTTTCTAGAGTCGAGCTTTCTCCCAGTTTTTCCCAGCTGTGCTCTGGATTGATGTAACAGTTGTAAAGAGATCCTGTTAACTGTCCATTTATTTCAAAAACTGCAGAGAGTTAGACCTGTGTTATTACTGGGCGCTTGCAGGAGCCTAGCCAACAGTCCTTTTGTTGTGTGGCTCGTGGCTTGCCAGAGCTGGGAGTGCCTGCAGCTGCACAAGTCACCCCAGAGCCCAGGAGTGTGTCACTGCAGGACCTCTGTGCACTGCTTGTGAAGGGCTCTGGATGGTCAGCTTCGAGGTGGACATTTCTCCACAGACAGATAAACTCTCTCTTGTGTGGTCAGAGCAGGCAGAGGCCTGATTTTATTCTGGGAGTCATCCCTCTTGGGTCAGGGAGGGAAAGGCAATAGTCTGGAATGAACTGCTGGACTTGGTGAGCAAGGCAGAGCCAGTGGTGCCAAAACAGCTTGAAAAACTAACTAGGTGACCAGGTTAAAGGCACAGAATGTGGAAAAGGGAGAACTTGAACTGTTTGTAGGAATTGTATGGAATGTGAGAGCAAAAGGTTTTAATTTGAGAGTTCATGCAATTCACCCCTGTGATAGAATATGTTTTGATAGAATTAATTTCTACAAATGCCAAATTTTAACACACACTGGACTACTGGAACCAAAGCTGTGGCATTGTCCAGTTTGATTGTCATAGCTGATGTCAGTAATGTCCCTCTGTTTTTGCCAAGGTACACTAACTATAGCCATGACTGTGCTGGCACCAACCATGTAGGACCTAATTTCTTTCTTCAGAAACACTCAGATTCTCCCACTAAGATTGGCAGTTCTCTTTTAATTTGATATGGACCATTATGTCAAACAAGAAAAAAAAACCAAAATCATTTTGATTGAAGAAAATATATCACAAAATGCAGATGCAGGCAACCAACAAGGTCACGTGTTTTATGCTTTAGTGGTTGCAGCTGATGGCTTTGAATGTAGAATGTATTTTCCTTGCTGGGAGCCTCTTTAGTTTCTGCCTTTATCATTTCACTTCAAAGAACATTGGATGCTCTGCATTGAGAACATCTTAAAAGAGAATTTCTCCCATTTGCAAGAAGTATGTGGACTGTGGTTTTTCATGAAAACTAGCAGTAGAATAAATATTATTGGGTTAAACAAATGAACATACCTGTATATTTTCTTTGCAGTCTAAGTGACTAGGGTTTTTTCTTAGAAAATAGAGGGTCAGTTTCATGATTTCTTAATTAGCATTATTTGCATTTTACCAATATTCCCACTTAAACCAGGTGACAGGAATAGCAGAGATTATGGCAGATACTGTTGGTTGTGATGTTTCAATGGCAGATCCTCCCTGTTTGAAACAGGCTCAGCACTTTGGTGAAAGCTGGTACTGTGATGTGCCTCTGGCCATAAGTTACAACAGTGGTTATTTTGCTTTAGCACACCCTTCACTGCTGTAAAGCCCTGTAGGTGACCGAAGAAGAGAAAAAACAGGTACCTAATGCAGAAGGAGCTGTGGAATGTGCTGTTGGAAGGGAAGCCCTGCCCCCCTGGCTGTGGGGCTGCTCTGCACTCCTCTGCCCTCCCTGTGATTCCCAGCAAAATCTGGGCAGGGCACACAGGAGTAGTTTGTGTAATGGAAACATTTTTCCAATTTAGTCTTAAAACTTCATTATTTTTTTTCTCTTCTCTTTTCTTTTCTAGGCAAAATGTCTCATCCAAGGCCATGGCTAGGGCTTGACCATTTCAATAAAGCCCCAAAGAGAAGTCGCTACACTTACCTTGAAAAAGCTATTAAAATCCATAACTGACTTACTTAACCAGATTGTCAAGGCAAGGGACAAAAATAAGTGTGTGTGTGCACCTTTTTAACAACTGTAGAACTTTGGTACACGTGCACTATATCTGAAGTCTTCAGCAAGAGGATTTGCTGCTGATGTTAATTTTATTTTGTTGAGGCTGTTCAGTTTGGCTTCTCTGTATCTATTGACTGCCCTTTTTGAGCAAAATGAAGGTGTTTTTATAAAAGCTTGGATGCCAATGAGAGTTATTTTATGGTAAACGTAATGCAAGGCAATTGTCAGCATAATGAGGGAAGAGTTTAGTAGAACAGTTGACATTGGCAAAATTATTTGTCTGTAGTACGTTTATAGATGGCATAAGCTGACTGGCTGCCCTTCCCGTGTGGTGTTCACCATCACTGCAGCTAGTAAGTCTTATGTTTAGACTCACATCAGATTTATTTCCTTCAGTTATACTTTAAATGACATTTTTGTGCATTTGTAAATGCAAAAGAAAAACTCACATCATCAATAAATAGCAATCTCTACTTCATTGTGTACATTGTTGGCACTTATTCGGGATTTTTGTCTCCTCCAGCTTCATAGAATCTTTTTTAATAAACTAGTTTTCATTTAATTTAGTCAATACTTTGCATCCCGTTTTACCAAGTGGATGCCCCGAGTCCTAAAAAGAGATATTTGGGTCTTTCTATTAAATTTACAACCATTGAGAAATACCATTGTGATTGATTATGCCATCTTCTGGCAAATAGAATGACACTCAAAAGTTGGCAAAAGCAAGTGAAAAGATTATAAATATCATTAATTTAGTTACCATGGGAAGAGATGGGGAAAACACAAGAACTAGCCTTTTAGCACAGAGGGCATGCTCGCTAGTGTTTAGTAAGCTGTTGACTTTGTATAAAAAAGGAGGAAAAAAAACGAAAAAAGAAGAAAAAAAAATGAAAAAAGCAATTGTATATTTAATGAATGAACATGTACAATTTAACACTTGGAGGTTAATTTTATTGGGTGAGTCTGCAAGTGAATTTCACTGATGTTGATATTCATTGTGTGTAGTTTTATTTCAGTCCCCAGACTGCTTCCTTTTCTTTGGAGCTAATGCCAGCCGCGTGTCTAGTTTTGAGTGCAGTAAAGATAGAATCAGCAATTCACACTTAATTTTACATTCTTTTCCAGTATTTTATTTTGTTTCTGTAGCCGCAGTGTACAACTCCTCTTCCTGTATATTGCCTTTTTTTGCTGGAAAATGTTGTATGTTGAATAAAATTTTCTATAAAATTTTTTTCGATGAGTGATGACATGGACATTGAAGAAGATTTCTCCTCTCCTTGGAAGTAGAGTTTTGGGAAACGTTTCCATTCATGAGATTTTGCTAAACGTGTGGTTTTCTTTTTCCTTAAGTGTTGACAATTGTATAATCTTCATTGGTTGTTTTGGGAAAACTTTGTGGGAGTTTCTGTTTAATAGTTTTGGGGTTTGGAAGTTTTTGTGGGGTTTGGTTTTTTTACGTCCTAACTAGTCACATTTGAGCTTAACAAATAAAAGGTTTTCCAGGAAAGGAGCCATGTACAAAAAAGACAAATGGAAAAATTATTTTACTAGTTTGTTTGTAAAGCTTGTAGTAGAGTCTTTGTGGTAGACTGGACTCTGCCTGCCTGTACAAAATTTTGTGGTCCAGATTCTCAAGTCTAATATTATAAATGGTGTAAAGTGAAATCTGGAGTCTCTAAAGGTAAGGTCTCTTCATAGAGTAATAGATTCCCTCTGTAATGTGTTCCCTGTATTCATAACCAAAACAGAAGGTGCAAGTTCTAGGTATGTTTGGTTCTCTTTTTAGTTTGTACCTTGCAGTGCTTTTAACTGTCTCTTATTTCCAGTCAAGGCAAACTAGTTGTTTACTTTTGTTTTGCTGTCTGAGTGTGTAGGTTAGCGATAGAGGGAAGTGCTTAACTGGCATGCCTTAAGTGGAGAGAGCTTTCCTTTGCTTTGCATTTCCATCCAGCTGGTGAGAATTGCACCATCCCAGGAGTGTTTTTACTGGTACTTGGATTGTCTCTACAGGCTTTCAGTAAATGTCAGGATTTGTTTCCAAACTGTTTCTGTGAATTTAGAGGCTCTGGTCAGCAGTAGTAAGCCCTAATTATATTTAGTGTTGTTTAGGCTGATACAAAACTGAGCTCATATCTGAATGTCACTAAGTTTTCACATTAATTTATGGGATGGTGGCAGCTTTTAGGGACTATCTTAAGAAACACAATCCTTCCTATTTCAGAAGAAAAAGCCGTTAACAGTCGATTTTGGGTGCCTTTTGGGTTTTAGATGACTGGATTTTATGTGCTTCAGTATTTGTGCTATTCCCACACTAGTTTGGTGGAGTCCATACATTGAGGCATTCCTTATGCAGTTTTCAATTACTGAAGGATTTTCTGAAAAAAAAAAAAGTTTTGGAGCGCAAATAACTTGTTACTCAAGTGTGGAAACACCTGTGAAGAGGAGGACAGGAGGGTTTCTCAGGTGCAGTATGTTTGTTCAGCTCATTTAAAAAAATATACAATACAGTCTTCAAAATTGCCATGCTTTCCAATCTTTATTCAGATTTTTGAATTATCTGGATAATAGACAGTGAATGCATTAAATTAAGGTAATGTTAATGTAAGTGTTAAGCAATAAGGATGTAATTTCACGGTACACAGCATCAGAGCAACATGTTGTTAACGGCCCATCCGAATTCTCCCTATGAAAATAGAGCGTTGTTCCTGTAGATTTACATAGTGCCTTTTATCCTAAAGGAGTCCAAAGCATTCTGTGAAATCTGAGCAGATCACACCAGTGCTAGTTGCTGACTAGAGAGTGACAGCCAGCCCCAGCCCCTCCACCCGCCCAGGCTGGCACAGCGACCCCGACAAGGCCGCAGGACGCGCCGGGCCCGGCCGTGGCCTCCCCGCAGGACGAGCAGAGCGAGTGCCTCCCGCATCCCGGATCTACCTCAGCTGCTGCCCTCCGGAGCTCCGCCAGCGTCCCCGTGCCAGCGTCCCCTGCCAGCGTCCCCGACCCGGCCTCCGGAGCCCGGACCGCCCGGCCGCGGGCGCTGCGCTGGCTGCGGGCGGCAGCGCCCACATCGGAGCCCCGCTGGGGGGTTGCTGTTTGATATCCTCTGTGAGAAATCGTTTTCTGTAGGAACTGTACATATTGTAAATAAAATAGCCCAGGGTAAATACTGCATCGGTGTCTTGGCTCTTCATTTTGGAGAGGAGTGGGAGTTAGAGCCCTTGGGTCACTCAGAACTCAGAGAAGTTTTGGTTAGATCAAGTAGATGAAGTTTACAAAATTCAGCCAAATTGTGTGTCAGGGATGGCATTAATAATGTAAGATTTGCTGGCCAGAAGGTCGATTCTGACTTGTACGTCAGCTTCCACATTTTGAGCCCTTGTTTTTCCTGAAACATTTTGGTACTGAGGTGGAGAGTGTCACTGTTTGATGTGAGAGAAGCAAGTGTCATTTATTGTTGGCTGTTAAACCTGCCTGGTCTTTGGGGTCAGAAAAAGAGGGAAATGTTCACATGTGAAATGTCCTAATCTGGCTCCAAATCTGTATTCTATTTAATTTCTGCCCCAGGTGATGTTGAAGTTACCAAGCACAGCAGGAAATTATATTTGCTATGGCTGGAAGCCTTCTTTTTTTTTTAAATGGTTGTGTAAAACTATTGTACCTATAAATAGTGGTGTAAAAATGTCCTAACTACTTCTGTTAAATACCTCTTGCACATCTCAAGTCATATATTTATGTAATTTCTTTGCTATGTGTGTATTCATGTGGATTTGGGTTTTGCACCTTTCCTGATTAATGTCACTGACTTGGTGCATTATTTACCACTAATTAACAGCAATGCTTGTGGTTTCACAGCCAGATTTTAAAATGAAGAAAAATCTTAACATCCTAAAAAAATGTGTGAATTGGTAAAACCTGTTGTGCTGCCATCTGTGTGGCTGCCTTTAATCCTTGTGGGTTTGTGTTCCATTAGGTCCCAGGAGAGGGAGGGACAGTCACTGGCCTTGGTACGGAGGAGCAAAAGCTGGGGCAGCTGCTCTGGGAATGGCCTGGATGCTGAGGCTGTGCAATGTTGGCTCTGGGTTTCCTGCAGGGCTGGGAAAATGGTTGTTTAACAGTTTTTACATGTATTGGTTATGTTTTTTCACGTCTCACAGCCTGACGACTGGGGTTTCTGTGGTCTAAAGGCTTCAGTGGTGTAGGTGCTGAAGTAAAAATCAGTGCGTATGCCCAGCCTGGCTTAACTGAACTGTGGGATCAGCTCAGTAGGGGCGCTCCGTGCTGCAGACTGTGACAGGTGGCTTAGGGTGACAGGGCTGCTGGGCACTGCCGTTTCTGGAGCTCGTTTCTACGGCTGCCTTCAACCCCAGTGTCCAACAGCCAGGACTTGCCCTTGCTGTGTCACTGTGCCGGCCGCCGGAGGAGCTGCTGGGGGCTCCGACCTGGCTCTGCCCAGTGTCCCTGACCCTTCCCGGTGTCCCTGCCCGTGTCCCTGTCCCTTTCCTGGTGTCTCTGCCCGTGTCCCTGTCCCTTTCCCGGTGTCCCTGCCCGTGTCCCTGTCCTTTTCCCGGTGTCCCTGCCCATGTCCCTGACCCTTCCCTGTGTCCCTGTCCCTTTCCTGGTGTCCCTGTCCGTGTCCCTGTCCCGGTGCCCACACGGACGGAGCGCGCAGTGTGCCTCATGCCCGGCAGGGGGCGGTAGCGGGCGGTGCCCTGGGACGGCGGCTGCGGCCACGGTCAGTGAGTGACCGAACAGCCGGACAGGGGCAGGGCCAGCGCAGGGACAGGGGTCACACACCGCAGGGACAGGGGCAGCGCAGGGACAGGGTTTGGATAAGGAGCTCTTAAGTTCTTTAAGTGCCCGGTAGTGCAGCCCCGCTGCCCAGGGCAGGGTTGGGGAGCAGCCCAGTGCTGCTGCCACACGTCCCCCCTGCCCTCAGCAATCCATGTGCCAGTGTCAAAGTATTCATGATGTTATAACATGGAAATACACAAGTTTCTTCTCTTCCTCTGTTTATTTTTCCAGCCAGCAATAGGCTGCAGCAGCTGCTGCTACTGTCAGTGTTGAGAAGGGTCTGGGCACCTCCTGGGCATTGTAATTGCAGATATCTGATTTCACAAGATAAGTGACTGTAAAGTTCTGTGTAAAGGTAAAGTCTGCTAAGTCCTGCTTTGGGAGATGATGCACTGCAGTGAGAAGGCCGAGAGGTAGAATAAAGGCCTTGCGTTGTGGTGACTTTTTTCAAGCTGTGTTTGCTAATATTTCTTCTTTGTGTTTGCCTTTTGGACTGTAGCTTGTTAATGTAAAGGGAGCGTCACAGTGACCTGCATCTCTGCTCTGGTGCAATGGGGCATGGCAGCAATGCAGACAGCAGACATTTTGCCAGTATTGTGAACAGTAACAGGTTTATTTTCTTACTTCATACATAACAGAGTAAAGACAGTCTCATAACTTAGTGTTTTATTAATAAATAATCAGCTACATTGTACCACCCACAGCCCTGCAGGGGTAGATCCTGTAGGGAGAAGAGCAGAGAGAAATGAAATCCCAACCAGTCAGTTCCAGTGCAGAGAAGGTAAGAGCTTCTCTGAAATGTCCATGTCCAAACCTTGGTTAGTGGTGGGCTGAGAGGTCCAGAGGAGTCTGTGTCCCAGCTGGGTGGGAGATTTGAGAGGAGCTGAAGTACTCACCAGCTGGAAACTTCACAGGGCAGCAAATCAAATAGAGTATAAATTGACACTGCAAATTAGTCTTGAAGTGTTTTTTGTTTTAAAGCCAGTCCAACCATGTGGTGGTAAACTGGAGTTTACCAGGTGGGTTCACCAGCAAGGGAGCTGCAGAACTTAAGCATAGTCCTGTGGGTTTCCTAGCAGGAGTTTTATGTGCAGAATCTTATGCCATTAGGAAATGGAGGCTTTACATCATCTGGTTGCATAAACTTTGTTTCTATAGCCTTTTGTATCTGTAAATGTGAAACTGGCAGCATGGGCAGTAATGATCTGCATCCTTGAAGAGCTTCACAAAGAGAGGGACGAAGCAGCATCCGAAGCAGCACCTAGAGCCAAAGGGGAGATGGATGTGCACAGTGATTACTGGCTTTCCTTTTCTGCTGGCCACAGCTGTGATTTTCCCCTGCCTTGTTCTGTCTGCCTTTTCACTGCATGACTCCACTTCTTTCCCAAGTCTATTAATGTTTAAAGTATCTTCCAAAAAATTAGTCTTCTTCACTTCTGACATCTTATGCATGAGTCTGTTTCTGAGCCTGATTCTAAATTACAGTTGGGAAGTAGACAACGTTGTACTAATTTCTGCTTGTCTTATGAAAAGTGAAACATACTGGGTTAAATTTAGCAAATTTGCATCCCCTGTAGCCATGATGACTGTATCTAGAAAGGACAGGAGTGCTCTCATCAAGTGGAGAAGGGCAAACTGTCTGTATAAGCACCAACTAGAACTTTGATTTTTAATTACTCATTTTTAACCTTCTGCTATGCTGAATCTGCACAGTGCCCATGAAAACTTACCCAACCATGCACAGGCTGGTGCACAGGAGGTAGGACAGCCTGCCCAGTCTGTAGGTGACCTGGGTGGTGATGTGCTGGCGGCAGGAAGGACAGATTGTGGATGTTGGTTTGCTGGAGAAGATCCCTGCAACGATGATTGGAGGCTGGGGCACCAAATAAACTGAATTCAGGAAGAGAGGAGAAGCAGCCAAATTAGAAGCACAGGAAATATTTTGCAAGTTTTAAAGCCTTAATTGGGAGAATGTGGGTTCTTAACGTGGCATCTGTGTTATTATTGTTGATTTCAGGTGTATTCCTAAGAACCACTGTGCTGGTTGTTCTGTGTATCCCAATACATTGCACCTAAAACCAGCCAGTGTTTCCTTGGATAAGGACATACTCATGGAAGTGAGTATGGATAATCCCCAGTCAGGCAGTCCCCACCACCCTCTGCTGGATGTACTCTGACACTGAGGATTTGTCTTCTGATATTCAAAATAATATGAAAATGCTTGTTCTCCCTGAAGAAGAGATTTGAAGGATGTTGGGGAACTTTCTGGATCAACTTTTCAGTAGTTACGAGAAATCCCTCAAAGCAGTTACTCTTACCTCTAAATGCCATCAAACAGCTGCTGGTGCTGTCCCCAGTTAGTCTCTAGCTCATGTTTTTGCAGTCTAGACTTGACTATCATACTCCCTGAGGGGAATGCCCCTTGTAGGTACACTAATGATATTTTTTTCAGAAATGTTTTCAGCAAAAAAATACCATTTTAAGGATCCTAAAACATGTTTAGGGTACAACTTCACACTGTAGCCCGAGGCAAAACTTGAGGAGTGGGAAGGTATCTGTTAGATAGGATAGAGCATGCCTGAGTTCAAGTGCCTTCTGGTTTTAGGGATATTTAAAAATGTCTCCTTTCCTCCTGTATGATATGTTATTGACTGTCCTTCAAAGTCTTTCCTCAGCATCTCCTTTGAGCTTCTCCACTTCTATAAAAGTGACTAGAACAGGAACACCAGCCTTAAAATGATTTGTTCTGAAAGCCCTGGCTTCTGGCCTGTTTGGTTTGGGTTTTTTTAATGGGTACTTGTGTAGATTGGCTAATGCTGGAAAATCAAGTCTGAGTCCCTTGTCTTGGTTCATCTTCTGACATTTCTGTGGAAATTTTCCATCTTATGAGATTGTGATTGGGTCAGAAAACTCCCACCCTCTCTNAAAAGTGACTAGAACAGGAACACCAGCCTTAAAATGATTTGTTCTGAAAGCCCTGGCTTCTGGCCTGTTTGGTTTGGGTTTTTTTAATGGGTACTTGTGTAGATTGGCTAATGCTGGAAAATCAAGTCTGAGTCCCTTGTCTTGGTTCATCTTCTGACATTTCTGTGGAAATTTTCCATCTTATGAGATTGTGATTGGGTCAGAAAACTCCTACCCTCTGTTGATGCTAAAACTAACCCCATTTCACTTTTGTTGGCGTGCAGCTCCAGAATGTGGCAGAAGCAGAACCCCTGGGCTTACCGGGCTCCTCGATGGTGGTGGTTTCTCGGTAGGAGTAAGGTGGGGGAGAAGGATACTCGTAGCTCCCTGTGCAAAGAAAAACAGGGCAAAAATGTGTAAGTGCCCACAGCTTCTGGCTCCCAAGAGCCCCGTGGAGTGAGCCAGGAGGGGCCTCGCAGGGAGTGCCAAATCCAGCACAGGGAGAAACAGCCACTGAACCGATTCATGGGTTTTCAAGGCCAAAAGAGGCTGCACTGACTGGCTGGTCTCACCTTTATGGCAAAAGCTGAGACACCAAATCGTTTTTTAGGAAAGGCAGCAACTCCATCATTCCAGCATAACACTGACATGATACTCAATCATCATTTAAGGACTCCACTGATAAAGGACCCACAGCACTTCTACCTTCAGTGGTAACTACCCTTACTGTGAGTATTTAGAGCCTTACTAGTTTGAACTTTATCAGCTTTCAACAAAGTTATTTCATCATACTCTTTGTTCTAGAAAAAAAAAGTTAAAATATCTTTTTCCTTTTGTTTTGGGAGAAGGGAAGGTGGTGACTAAGACACTCAAGCTTTTTCAGTTCTTTTGCAAATCTTTCAAATTAAGAATGCAATCAGCCTACCTGAGGTGAAATAAATGACTGTATTTAAAAAATACAATTATGAATACATTTAAAATAAATCCATGTAAAAAGCTTTACAGCCAGCTAGCGTGGATGTGGCACCAAACAACAGAGCTGGTCTGGGACAGGAGGACAGTCCCTAGGAAAAATCTTGGTTGGTCAAGCCTGAACAGTGTTGGAGAAACCCTCACCCCCCTGGCAGAGCAGCCCCGAGCTGGGAGTCCAGCCTGTGCTCAAGCTTTTCACAAACGATGTGCTGCAACCAGGGAATGAACCCACAGGGGTACAAATGGAATATAAAACCAGAATTTTCCACAGTGAGATAAAATACAGTGGCAAAAGGTGAAAAAAATGTTAGCAATATTTTCTTGAATGGCTTGCCAGAAGTGGTAGAGGTTTGCAGTGGCATTTGGGTTTCGTGGTCGTGGGGTGGTGTTTGGTTTTTGGTTTTGAGGAGTTTTCTGTTTGGTTTTTTTGTTTGGTTTTTACAAGGTGTTATTTGAAGGGGAAAAAAATGTAAAAACATTTAAAACGAAATAATTTCCTTCTGATCTAGAAAAGGAATGTGCCTAGTACCAGTGAGTTCCCACTTGCTGCGTGTTAGTGAAGGATCTGCCTCCTGCACAAGGACAAGAGCCTGCAGCTCAGCGCTGGACGTGTCCTTGGCTGAGTGCTCCCAAGTGAGACTCCTTCTCTCCAGCCTCTTGCTGAGAGCTCTGCTGAGCTTACAGAGAGGCCAGAGAGATCTTTTGAAGACAAAAATATTTATAGAGAGAGCTGATCAGAGCGAAACGCTCTGAAAATGAGTCAGGTTTAGAGGCCCACGACTGACACACCGAGCCTTATGAGTTGCTACCTGATCTCCCATTCGGATTTTTTCTCCAGTCCTGTCCAGTAAAGGACAATTTCCTCAGCAGCAGGAAAGTAACGAAGGTACAATCAGTGCAGACGGGGCTCGTTGTGAGGTGCTCGTGTAGCTGTGAGAGCAGTGCCTGGTTGCAGAAGGAAAGGCCAAGCCAGGAGAGCAGCAGCTCGTGGCCCCCTCTTGCAGCCCCGGAGCTGAACTGTCAGCCTCCCCCAAGGGCAGGGGCTGTGCACCCCCAAGAGCCTGGCTGCAGAGCTCGCCCAGGGAGGGCAGCTCTGGCCGGCAGGGATCGTAGGGAAAGGCCAGTCCTCTGGAAAACTAGATGACAATTTAAACAGGGCATAGCCCATCCACGTACAGAGTTTGCTGGCTGAACACTTGCACGTAAGGAATATGAAATTATTGTAGAGATACAGCTGCAATAAAGTGTGTGTTTTTTGAAAAATTATTAACTAAACCAACAAAAATATATACTGCCATTTTAATGATGTTTCTCTTAGTAGATCCTATCCCAACCCTGGGTTTTATATGCTGGCGCAGACGCTTTCTAAACCCATCACGTCCTGGCAAGTCTGGGCCTCAAATGCTCTCGGCGATGCGCTGGAACCCAACCCCCCTGCGCCCAAGGACCCCTCCGGGGGCTCTGTCGCAGCCCCACTCACCCTCCTGGCAGAACGCCGGCGCAGAGGGCTCCGGCCGGTAGCGCTCGTGGTGCGGCTCGTACATGACCATGGGGACCTGCGGGCGCTGCTTCTCGCCAGACATCTCTGCAGCTCACCTGCCGGAGGGAGGGCAAAGTAAAACCTTCCGTACCTGCCTCCCTGCCCTGTATTTGCCGTGCTTCTGTAGCTCCTGGTTCTCACAGTGGCTTTTTGTAGGCTGGAGAGCCGTCAGCTCCTGTCGCGCTTCGTGATGAGGAAGGTGGAGGGCAGAAAATACCATCTTAACGCATTGCTTTGTGCTGGGAGGCTGAAAATGTTCCCCCAGAAAACACCCTTCAAAGTGTGCAAACTCGTGACTGAAGGAGTTACCTTTGCAGAAGAGTTAACCTATTTTTTTTTTCTATGGATTGTCAAAGTAATCAAGGAAGGGAAGAGCACACTCGGAGCACCTGTGAAAAACCTTCAGGTGTGATTAAGTCGGTGCAATCAGCGGCAATTCGGATCTGTCTTTCTTTGGGTTATTGTGCAACCTTATCATCATTGTTATCGGGACCAGTTTTGTCCTGTGAAACTATTGTCTCATCGGTAGGTGACAGGCTTTTGTTGGGAAACATCCTCATTATGGATGACTGCGCTGCCTGAGGCTCTGAGCGAGATGAGGCCACAAAATGTGTGTTTTGCAGGTGCTAGCAGGAGCTGATCCTCGCAATAAAGGCGGGTGGGAGGAAGAGGACACGGATGGAGATGGGTGTTTGTATTCCTGTCAGCGGAATGGCGGTAATTCCTCCTAGCTGCCCCCTGAGCCAGTATTAACTGGTTGATTTCCGACTAACACTTACTGGAAGAGTCCTTTGCAGAAGAAAGGCACGGCCTTTTTGCACAGGTCAGCGAGTGTTTTGAGGGAAAAGAGAAGTTTTGGGGGGAAAAGGAGCACAGATGCACAAACTGCCCGAATGTGTGAGGTCAAAGAAAAGCAGCAGAGGAATTGCTGGGCAAGGCAGGATGGTCTCAACAGGTCTGTCTGCAAGGAGTATTGGAGGGGGAGGGCAAAGGAGGAAGGATCAGCAGTGCTGAGATACAGCATCAGCCCCTCAGGGAGAAAGAAAAAAAAAAAAAAAAGGGAATTTGAAAATATCACCAGGGAAGATGTGCCGTAATTTTCAAAAACCTGGATGAACGGCAGGTGATATGCAAAATGGTGGGAGAATGAATCATAAAGGGAATAGGTAGGATGGTGTGGAGAAAGAATCAGAAATACAGCATTGGCCATTTTAAGGCCAAAGATGCCGAAGGAAATTGCAAATACATGGATTGGAGAGGATGGCTGGAGAAAGGCTCATTCAGTATAATTGCTATAAAGGAGCTAAACCAGGGGAACGGTAGAGGTGTTAATGGGCCATTGTGGAAGCTTCATGAGGATCCCACTGAGAAGAAAAAAGGTGAGAGTCAGGAGTATTTGGGTGGGATGAAGCTGTGAGAATCAAGGGAGAAGAAATAGAGTTTGTCAGTAGTGACCGTGGGCTCCGGAGCGCGGTGATAGATAATGTCACATTAGCCGGTGTTGGCCAAGAGCTGTTCCCCTGGGACAGGGATTAGTGCGGAAAATTACAGGGAGTCTCCAAGTTTTTGTCTTATTCCTATCTTGGTACACTAAATACTGGGTGGTGCCCATTTGGGTGACACTTCTGCAGAATTCATCTCGCTGTGAAACAGGAAAAAGAGGAAAGGCTTTGGAATTCCATCCAGTGCCCGTAAGCCCAGGCAGGAGCCTGCAAGAGGCCCAGGGTAGGAGGGAATAATAATGGCTAACACGGTGAGAACTTGTCAAGGTAACTGCCGAGTGCGAGCACACAGTGACTAATCCCGGCTCCACCCAGCGAGGTGTCGGGATAACATCAGCAGGTAAACGTGTAGGACACGAGGTGCGAAAGCGAATCGGCAGCAGAGCGGGGAATAGTGTGGGATGCCAGGTTTGTGTTGGAGCTATCGGAGCTGCCAAGCACAGGAGCTGTGGGCTGAGGCTGTTAGAAAGCCCCGAATTCTCTCGCTTTCAGCGTCCTGTTCCGCGCTGCAGCAGCTGCGTGTGCTGCGAGGGAGGACCTGCCCCAGGGCTGGGGGGGCAGCTGGGCTCAGCTTCTGCAGGAGCCTCCTCAGCCTGTGTGGGACAAAGCACCAGGGGCTTGGATACCCTCTGGGCCTGATTGCTGCACGTCCAGAGTCCAGGAAAGGCATTTTCTAGCGTTGTTTATGCAGCTCTGCAGAGCCTTTAATTTGGCATAGAAGTGCTTACTCTCAGTTCTTGGTTCCAGCCGTGTTTAAGGTGCCTGAGAGCCCTTTAGGGCTGTGACTCCCAAACCCCTAGGTGTTGTTGCCATAAATCAGAGCAAGAGATTTCCCTCTTTTTCAGATGTTGGAGAGGATGATATGGGAGAGAACAGTGTGAGTAGCCCCGGAGGAAAAAGTCGTAAGGAGAAATATCAGGAAGCAGTTCCTGAAGAGCAGGAAAATGCCCTATAAACTTGCCTACACCAGCACCCAGGAGGGTCACAATGAATAGCTTAGGAGTGGTGTGAGCTGCCCTCTCTGCAGTCACCCTGAGCAAACAGAGCTCTCTGCAGGGCAGAGCAGACCCTGGGGTTCCCCTGGGGTGGGCCTGGGTTTGTCGAAGCAGATTGATTCAAACCACTGCAAACTGCTTGATTTGCAGGCAGAACTGCCTCGTCCCAGGGCCACCAAAAATTCCCTGCCTTCTCTCCAGTTTTAGTCTGGTCTACATATGGATATAAACGGGTTTGCACTGGAAAATAAAGCTGACTTTAAGTCCTGTGGAAATCAGTACTTAAAAAAAAGAAGTAAATCACGGGCTGAGGCATATGCACAGAGCCAATTCGGTGAGAGGAAGGTGGGGATTGCAAAGCCTTTCTGTTCCAGGAAGGAGAGATTCCAGCGAAGGATGGGCAGGCAGTTCCATCATCTTCCTCTGATTTGCTCCAGGATCCGGTGTTTGGGTGTGAAGAGCAGCCTGATGCAGGCAAGCACAGCTGATGAGCTGTGAAATTCCAGGGCACAGCCCCGCTCTCCAGCTCCCACCCGCAGCTCTGCGCGTCCCTCCTCAGTGTCCCTGTGGGCTAAATGACCCCATAGGTGGGGTTAATTGGAAGTGCTGCGCTGCAGGGGCACAGGCACTGCCATCTCTGCTTGGAAAGGGGTTTCATTTGAAAATCAAAGTTCCCTGTACTAATACTTCTTTCAGGTTCATACCTGGCTCGCAAGGATGGCATCTCAGCAAGCAGTGACTTTGTAAGAAGTGTTTAATCTCCATTCCAGCTTCCTCTGATGTCAGTGTGGGGTTTGCCATCCAGTGAAGGTGTGTTCAGAGACAGCAAAAAGGGAACGTGGAATTTGGGAAGAAACTATGATTCGAGTATTTGAAGAATATAGGGTACTACATTCAAAAGTTTGGTATTTTGGAAGATTAGCATTAAAACATTATAATAAATGATCTCCACGTTTCATGGACATATGGAGGAATAGCAGTTTTCTCCAGTGGCCTGTTGGCTTGTAGGATACTGGCCCAAAGGCTTTCAGTTTGCTGCAATGTGTTCTGGTTCTCCTGTCATCACTAGTTTAACGTGTTTCTGTGCATTTAGCCCTTCTAGCTGTGTTTATGAGGCAATTTAAATTTTTGTTTTTTTCAAGAGGGGCCATAAAATGCCATTGCTGGCATGCAATTACATCTAGGGCTTGAACAATATCAAGAGGCTGTTTCACTTGATTGAAGCAGTTAATTCCAATTTTTGGCTGGCAATGAAACACTGAATTCCTCAATGGAGAGATCTTTTCCCTTTAGTCCAGAGTTGGTCATTTCAGGTAACATTCACAATGTGCTGAGGGTTTTCAGATGTTCAAGAAGGAATAGTTCCAGCTCTTATACAGACAAACATAATTGGGGAGCAGCACACAGGTATTTGCCTATTCTCATTCTTAAATAGAAGCTAAAAGAGAGGACTGCTGGCAGCAAATGAGAATTTGGACTTTAGAAAGTATTCATTATATCTGAAGTAGACAACCTTTTCAAGGAGATGAACGCTCTTCCAATTCCCCATTCTTTACTCATGAAATTAATTTTTTAACATCAGTTATTCTGGCTTTTAAGCCTGAATCAGGTTACCAGCCTCTTCAAATGGAGAGGATGTAGCTGAGGGGGACTGACAGAATATGCACCATATTTCTCGTTGCAAACACTTCACCTGGCTCCCTTTTCTTGTCTGTTGACTGCCTTGACTCACTCCCCAATATGTGCACTCACAAGGCTGCTGGAAAGGCAGGCACTGCCTGGATTTTCCAGTCCTGTCCCACATCAGATGTTTTTGTTAGGTTAATCCTTCATGAAGCGAGCCCTGGTCTATAATTCAGTACATTTACGGCTCCTGTTGCTCTCACCTTAAAGCAATTCAAAACACTGTAAACTTTCACAAACCTTCTAGTCTGGAATTATTAATAGTAGTTTCTTGCTGTGTGCTATTGTGCCAGCATCATGCTTTTACAGAAAACCTTCTCCCCCCGAGCCAGCCCAGAGAACGTCCCTGTCCCTTTGCAGCCTTTCCTTCACAGGACTAGGCAAGGTTTTGAGTCCTTTTCATTTCTGTACAGTGAATTCATCCTTCTTTTCCTTGAATGGTCGGTGATCTCTGTCCTCAGCCTATGGAATGGTATGAATGTCATCTTGTATTTAATGGAAAAGTTGTCTGCAGAATAATCCAGCAGCACTTATTTCCTTTTCCCAGCCACCTCATGCTGGTGGTTTGTATTTAAGTTGTCATTAACCAGCAGCAGGTCTTTCTCCTCCAATGTTATTCTGTACTAATGAACTCCCAGCTTGCAGCTGGAATTTTTGGTAGTTTTCTAAGTGCACTGCTTTGTCGCATTATAATGCATTACAAATACTGCCACAGCAGGTCTCTAACTTTTCTTATTCTGTGTAATAGATTTTCTGCTTCCATAATCTGTTTCTCAAGTCATACATTTATTAGCCACTCCTATATCTCTGCCAAGGTTATTAATTAAAATACTGAATAAGATCCATCACTACTTTCTGTGCTAACCTTTGATGCAAACCAGGTTTATCTATTAAAGCTTGTTCCTTAATGTACTGTTTGAAGTATAATCCCTTGTTCCCTTGAGATGACCAACTTTATTCGCATTTAAAGGGCGCTTGCTGTGAAGGGTGAGCACAGCTGAGCCCTGGGATTGCCTTAGAACTTGTCCCTCCCTAATTACCATTCCAAAAATAGAGTAATAACCACTAAAGGGAAGTATTGCCCCGTGGTTTGTGCATTAACCTGGGCTGGGGAAAAAAAAATGGGCTCAGTTCCTGCTGTGCCACAGTGACGTTTAACAATTAATTAATCTTGGTTTTCCTTAGCTCTATTGTGGACAGAAATACTGTTTTGGGGAGACACTACATCAATTCTGCTGTGACATGGTCACATTTGGTTATGCCTCAAAACTTGAGCAAACAGAAGATGGGAAAGGCTGAGTTTAGACTCAGCCTTTGTCCTCTACGAACACAATTTTGTCTTTCACGTTCCCTTTTAGCTTTCAAAATTGAGGGCAGCCTTACACAGTTGTTTCCAGCACTTAATCATTACTTTAAAAATTGATGTTTGCCAACTTTTAATTTAATTCCTTTATAGATGAACATTCCCTCACCAACAGTATTGAATCATGGGTAGCCAGCATTTCATTTACACCCTTTTAAAAATAGTGTCCATAACTTGTCCTTCAAATGAAAGCTGATAGAGCAGGTCAGCTAATGTGTCCTACAGCATCTGGAGCTGGTTTAGCAACTCCTACAAAGTTATTATGAATAAATCCACTTGAAGCAAGCAGGTGTGTGCCTTGCTTTTATGTGTGAGCTAAGCCCTTTCCGATGGTGCATTAGTTTGAATTTCTACCCTTATTACTGCTCTCATTTCCACCTTCTCAGAAAGCTCCTTTCCCTCTCTTCCATCTCTGATCTCTTCTACGACAAAGGGAAAATACCCTGAGAAAAATCTTTGCCTCCAGATTTAGGAACGAGAGAGAGGCTTGCAGATTTTCAGAGCTTGGGGATTTAATCACGGAAAGTTAATATTGGCAACAGAGAGGCAGAGCTGCCCCACTCCCCGAGCTCACTGCCTGCTTCGGTGCTCGCCACCTCCCCACTCTGCCTCCTGAGGAGCCAACACAGGCTTGATCCCAGGCCGTTGGAAAGCTCTTACCTTTCTGTAGCTCTGGCAGATCTGGGGAGGCAGAAATGCTTCAAAAGGTGGTCAGCTCACCCATGTCTGTGCCCTGGCTGTGCGTGGGGACGGAGCCCACAGCTGGCAGTGACATGGCCCTGGCTCCTGCCGGTGACATCCCGTGGCAGCGCGAGTCAGCGTGCACAGTGTATAATTACCCCACTTTGCCACAGCCCCAGCCTGCTGCTCTCACAAGGAATGTTGTGTGACTGGCTTGCACCACAGGTTGTTTTTGTTGGTTTGTTTTTTTCCCAATATCCCATAAATTTTCCTTTGGGCTAAGCTGAAAGCTAATGGAGACGATGAGAAGCAGCACAGGAATAACTTGAGGGCAATGGAGAAAAAAGTGTGTATCCTTACCCATTGTGCTTCTCTGTGAGAAAAGAATGATGAAAAGCCACAGGTGTGGGTGTATCTGGGGCTCTGATATTTTATCACTGAGATCAGTGATCACTTTAAATTTCTGACCAATTAGGTGTGCTTAGATCAGCAAAGATCTCTGTGCAGGCTGGTAACTATTGATATTTTAGCTGAGATCTTCTTGGTAACCAGGTCTGCGGCTGAACTGGATTTTTGTTAAATAGATGCTTTTTGGTGGGCTGCCAGATGCCCACCCAGATGCTCTTGTTGTCCTTCTCAGCAGTGAAAATAAGATGGAAATGTTCCTCAGGTGAGATGAAGTCAGGGGGATCACATACCAATCACCATCCCAGGCAAACCAGACTTGACTTGGGGAAAACTAACTGAATTTATTGCCAATTAAAATATATTTGAAAGGTGAGAAACACAGACAAAATCACCTCCCTCAGATGCCACACATTTGGCACCTCCAAGTATAACAGTGGTCATGTGACCCTCTCAGTAAGAATTGTTTTTATTCATCTGAACCTCCTGCAAAACACAGAGATCTTCCTCCACAGCAGGAGCCCATCCCCAGTGCTTCCCACAAGGATGGAGCAGGATGCCCTGGGTTTGTCTGGCAGACTCACATCACCACCACAGAACATGCTGTTGGCTCGGCTCCTGGGCAAAATCTTATTTAAGAAAGGGCTGCAGCAGTGCAGGAAGCCCCTGAGCTTGGAAAGTCAGGATTGCACAATAATTAGCAAAATTGTATTTTTTATTTCCCAGTACAGCTGGGCAACTGCCATAGGAAAAGGAAGAAGAGAGGGAACTGTAGTGCACTCCAAGTTTTCATGCCCCTTTTGTCACCACAACTTGGAAACTCTGGAAACAGAGATTTTTTGTTGTGGTTAATGGATGTTTTGGTGGGTTTGGATGCTGTTAGTGGTGACAGCACATCACCTGCCTCTCCTCCAGACATGAAGGACAGGTACAGAGCACTGGCTCAGATTTGCTTCACTGCCGAAGTGGAGGCTCAGCACTGAGTGCACTACACACATCATCAGAGGAGCTGCAGACTCACCTCACAGGAGCCACATCTCCAGGCTAAACTACAAATGTGAAAGGATGGCTGGCAGTAACTGTGGCTGATCCCATTTCTGCCTTTCAAATCTTTGCTCTTTCACAGGTTTCTTACGTGATATTGGGCAAGTTATTCACTCTTCGGTGTTGTCTTCATGTAAAGAAAAATAATAGACTGATCATAGTAAATCAATTTTAATAGAAATGTTTTAATAGAAATGTTTTTCTTAGGAAAAGTCACTGCATGTTCATACTGCAATGTACTATTCCTTAAAGAGGTGCTTCAAGGTCTAAGGAAAACACTCTGGAAGAAAAAAAAAAAGGAGAAGTGTCAAAATAGTAATATCTATAGAAAAAAATGGATTTAAGGGTAGTCCTTTTATATATATATATAGCAGGAAATCAGTGTGAGAGAGAGGGGCCTTTTCTTAGGGGATGGATGTCTTTTCTTGTCCTTGAACAGCAGAGGAAAAGAAGTGATGAAACCATGAGTGCATCCAAAAGTACTCATGCACAAGAAATTCTGGCTGTCATGTAGGATGGTTTAAGTGCTTAAATATTTACAGCAGCTTTAATTCACTCAGCGTGCTGCCAGGCTGGCACCTGGGAAAGGCCCTGCTGTGGCTGGGGCTCCCAGGGCTCTTGGCAGTGTACAGGGGGCAGTGCCAGCTCTGTCCCCCTGCCCCCAGTGGCACTGGGTGTTCTGTCACATCAGCCTTTCTGCAGCTGAGCTGGAGGGGTGCAGAGATCCTCCTGTCCTGCCAAACTGCTTTTGTCCCTGCTGTGCTCCCCTGCCAATGATTCCCCAGCCCGTGGGGGAAGTCAGTGGTTTTAAACTTTGGTTTAAGTGTGTATCACTGGCTTTGTTTCCCAATCTTAATTACAGTGCTTGCTCGAGGAGAATCAGTGTGGTGCTTGGGAGGAGAGAGATTGTATCAGCCCCCCCAATATCATGTATGCTATCAGAGACAAACAAGGGTGCAATGATCATTAGTGCAATAAATTAGTTCATCAAGTGATGATTGCTTTTCCTATCCTAGTAAAAAATAGCCACTTGCTGCATGTAGGAGCTGTTCACCATTATTGGTGGCTTCTTCCCCATTTTTGCTTACAGTTTCTCATAGGATGGGAGAACTGGATTCAAGATTTTTATGGGTTTTTTTTTTCCTGCATGAAGTTGGTAGCTCTGTTTCTGACTGTGGATGTTGTAAGTGTGGAGTTGAGATCAGAAGGATCTTTGTGTGAGATAAAGACTGTCAATTCTCACCTGGGGATTTCTGCAGAGCCAGAGCACTGCTGCATATCAAGCCCTACGTGACCCAGGCAGGGGAAGCTGCCCCTGAGGAAGCTCTGGGAGGTTTGGAACCTGGCCAGGACAGGACAGAGCACCCACCAGAGCCGTGAGGACAGGTCTTGTTCACCCACCTGTGCAGGTGGAATGGGGCACACTGGAGATTTTTGTGGCTCTCCATTGACTTTAGGGGGGTCTCAGACAAGTGGCTCATGCTGTGCTCCTGACTTGTAGGTGGATGAAACTGAGATTTGATTCTCTCTTTGATCCCATTTAAATAGTTCATATGTTCTTTGAAGCGAGATTGTCTCTTTCTTGCTGTTTTGTGTTCAGGTCTAGCCTAGCTGACTGCAACATCTGTTAAAGCATGACAAAAAGTTGAATTGAGATCTTATTACAGAAAACTCATATTTTGATATGGCTTCTCTGCTACTGGAAAACTAACAATGGGTACAGGTCCTTTGCTAATAAAGCTTGGAGAAAAATCTGAACGGTTTTTCCAGTTACAGAAAGCAGAGACCTTGTGCAATTCTCCCCGTTTCCACCAGCAGCTATTTGTGTGCAGCCAGTGGTATCTGGAGCTGTGTTTTGTAATTCAAGAAACTCAGTGTCTGTGAATATCCCTGCTATTGTCTGCCATAAATACAGTGCAGGGAGAAAGAATTCCTTTCCCAGTTAAAATGCCAGTTCCCTACAGCTGAACACGGCTGCTCTTGGCTGGGAACTCGCCTGTCCTGTTTGGTATCCGAATGCAGCATTTTCTTGGAACACTGATTACACAAGAAGGGTAAGAGTGACTCAAATATGAAACACCATTCTCCTCAGATAAGATCTAGAGATGAGTTGCTTTAATGTGCAAAGTAAATATTTGGGTGACACATGGCACATAGCTTAAAGCAGAAACCACTTCTGCGCAATGCTTTCCACATTAAAAATTATCTCCAATATGACAAATTGGACACTGGCTTTTTCTAGCAATTTGCTTACTGAAATAAGATGTAGAAAGAGCACCAACAGCACATCATGCAGGAATCTGAAAAATCACTGTACCCCTGCAACTCATCTGCTCTGAGACCTCAGCCTTTAGCTAGTTTTGTTAACAGCACAAAAGTCATGGGTTTTCCTTTTTTTTTCCTTTTAAAATAACAGTTTTAAAAGTTCTGAGCTTGATGTCAGAAAGATGGTTATAACATCCATGTAGTCTTACTCATTGATAATGTGAGGCAGAAAACACTTAACAATTGAATTCAAAATTAATCATTGAATCAAAGGAAAATGAGTGAATGTCCCTCTTGGTTTGCAAGGAATACCTTTATGAAAAGTATTTTATTGTTTTCTTATTTATATTTTGAATTTTGAAAAAAATCCACAATCATAACTTGGTATTTGAAAATTTTTGAAACAATACATGGGAAAAGTCAGTGAGAACATTTCAAAATTTATTAATTTTTAAAAATTTTTGCTGATTTTGACCACTGTGGCTGTTAATGGTTTTCAAGAGGAGACTGTCCTGTTAGGTGAGAAGCCCTTGCACTCCCAACAAATTCTGCTTTCCTGCAAATACATCCCTGCCACCAACAGAAATTCTTGTGCCTTCAGCCTGGAGCACACAGTTTGGCTGGGACAGGGCAGGCAGAGCTGCAGGGAATCCAGGGGAGCTGCGAGGTCACTGCTGAGCCCTCGGTGCCTTGGAGTGATGGAGCTCAGTGTGAAACCCACAGCAGAGACACCCTGCTACAGCAATGGAATGGCATCTCCTGGTTACTATCACACCTTAACAACTGCTAGAGCCAGAACCATGAAGGATTCGTGGTTCAGAAACTCACAGACTGGGAAAAAAAAGGAATTGTGAAATTTCATGCAGGGAGAACAAAGCCTGCTCTGCTGGCGTGACCGTGGTGCTGACAGTAGTGATTACACACTTGGGCTGTGCTTGGCATGTCCAAGAGGTGTAACATTTTCTGCTTGAATTAAAGGGCTTTCTGATTTTTCTAACAATGGGAATCAACAGGACTGTCACCTACACATGACAAAAACACCTTATAGATCACCATGCTGATCTGGGAAGGAAGAGGAGTGGACCCTTTACCCTCAGAGTCATTTGGGAAGTTTGTTATCCAGATCCAGGTAATTAACTTCAGTGGTGAGGACTGAGGTGCTGGAAAGAGCTGATCAGCAGGGCTGATCAAGTCTGGGATGGAAGTCTGGGATGTTTCTGATGTAAGCAACAATATGTGGTCAGGTGCCTGAATTATTGTCTAATTGCACACTTTGGTGCAGCCACAGGAGTAAGTCCCTCAGGATTCCAGTTGTCCCTAGAACTCTATTTTATTTTAATTATAAAAGTGGACAGCGTGGAAAGGAGATTGAGCACAGTTTAAATAGGCCAAGAATATGACTGTGCTGACTTTGCACTGGCTTTGCAAAGACTTGTTGCAAGTGCAATCAAGATGTTCTAGAAGTGGTTTCCCCCTGGAATCCTGCTATACACAGAGGGGTGAGTGCACTCCTGTCTTCCACCACAAGGTCAAGGATGCAAAAGGCACAAAACCTCGGGCTCCCAGTGCCTGATCCCTCTCACCAGAGGGGCTTCAAGCTCCTGCAGCCAGGAGGAGTCTGAGCTAAGGGAGCTGCGGCAGCTTCAGCCTGGGGGAGGCTCCCGAAGACTCTGGAGTCCTCTAATTAACTGGGGCAGTAATTAACCTTAGTCCCAGCATGGGCCCTGCACTGGCAAATGCACCCTTTTGTTAATTTTGAGCATCCATAGTTTACGGGTATAGATGGGTTTGGTTTGGTTTGGTTTTGGTTTTTTAGGTCTGTGAATCATTCCTAAGTTTGATGTTAGGCAGTCCTGTGCAGAGCAGGCAGCTGGAATTGATCATCCACTTCCAACCTGCGATATTCTGTTTCAGCTTCTGGAAGGAAACAAAATTATCTGAAAATTATGTTTTTTTCTTTTTCTTTTTCTTTCCAAGAGAATTAAATTTAAATCTTGAACACCTGGACCTTCCTTCAATTTCCTCACTTCAAAGAAGAAGCAGTTTAGAGCATCATTTCTATAAGAGACAGGATGGAAAGAGCTCAGCACAGCTGCTGTCAGTTGTGGCAGATTAATGGCCAAGTTACTGCCATGATCAAAGACACAAATCCCAACCAGTAAATTCCTGGAAATGCAAAGCGTTCTTGGAATTTCTATGCTGAGATTTTCTTGGAAGATTGCTTCACCTGCCTGGTAGGTAGAGAATGACATTTTATAAGAGAACATCTATTCCTCTTTTATAGTTCATAATCATGTCTTTTTTAATCTCTTTCCCTTGATTGAACTTCTAGAGCACTTAAAGAAAAATCTGCCAGAAAAGAGGCACTTCCACTTAGGGAGAGCAGCATTCCCTGTACTCAGACTTGCACAAAGGATAAAGCAGCTTTTCTGTGTGCCTGGTGTCTTGATAAAGATGGTGTTGGCCAAATAATAATTTATACAAGTTACATACAAGGTATAACTATATACAACTTCAGTTCTTGAGACTGTGACCGTGATATGCAGAAAGCAATGTCATAAAATCAAAAACTAAAATGCACATCAGTGTTACATTAGTCAGTAGAACCGATATTGTATTAAGAGGGAAAACGCTCGCTGGAATTGTACAGATAGGCCAGCACTCGGTGTGTAGGAGTGGACTCCAGCCCCTCGAACACACACAGCCTTTGTCCTGGCTGCAGCTCTCCCTGCTGGGGCTGGGCGAGAGGCTGCTGCCCTCTGCAGCCCGCAGAGCTCCGGACTGCGGCACCTCTGTCCCGTCTGCCTCTCGCTTTTAGAAGCCTCAGGTTAAAATGTATTCGTGTTTGATATCCCAAGATATCTGCTTCCAAGTAGTTTTACAGAACAGTTAACAAAATTAGGGAATTACAAAACCAAACAGAAGTCATTAAAAACCCAGAGCCATCTCCTTAGATCTTTCATCATCTATTCCATCAAAAATGTAACAAGAAATAGTATTGCCTATTAATGGTCACTCACAAAGTCTGTAATGCAGTATCTCATCTCTTACATGAAGATTACAGCTTAAAAGCAATGAATCCTTTCCATCACTGAGTTCAAAGTAGGCCACTCAAAGATCTGTATGGGGACAGGATAATGGGATTTTCTTTTGTAGATGATGTTGGGGCCAGAACCTGCAGTTCTCCATAATCCTGTTCCTCACAATTTAGGTACCTTTAAAGTTATTTTTGGACTTGCTCCTGGAGCCCTCTCATATCTGAATGACCCTGTTGTTGAGCCTTGAGCAGCAGCTGAGGTATCAAGACCTTACTAATTAAAATGATCCCTTCTACTTTACATGCAGTGCTTTCCTTGATGGAAACAAAGACACAGCAGGAAGTTAGTCTTGTGCCTTGAGCAATTCTCTGAAACTTGTCCAGAAATGTCCACATGTTTATCAGTCTGTGTCTGAAACTATGTCAGAGGGACTTGCAGAGAGTTAAAGGTGTGCAGAAGTAGTACAGGAGATCAGGGAGGGAATTATCCTGAAATCAGCTGTAAGCAGGATGGTTGTTAAGGTCCTTATTGTACTGTAGAACTTGCTTAATGCTCTCCTGTCAGGCTGTGAAACCACATCTTTATGCTGGGGTATGTCCCTTCTAATTTACAAGTCACTTTTGCTCAGTTTAAAGCCAGTTTCTGCTATTTTATGTTTCAGTCCCAAAAAACTACTGAAATTCCACCCTTTTTAATGCAGTCCTTATTCTGTGAAATAGCAGCCACATACCCTGCAGATGTTGGTAGCTGTGATCACCGTGGGCAAGTGAAAACCACAGTGACCCAGCTTCATTTTCCCTGGCCTGAAGAGCCAAGCTCTGCCCCTGCACAGTTTACTCTTGGGGTACCAGCTGGCTGGGCTGCTGTGCCCTTCACCTGGATGGCAGCTGCTCCAGCTTGCAGGGAGAGCCATGAAACATCCCTGTATTAATTAAAAGCCACCCCAAGGACCAGAAGTTAGACACACACTGAAGAGCTGACCAGGCTGGGTAATCCAGTAAGTGCAGGAGCTGGGAATTGTCCTGGCTATGTGTGTGAGCCTGTACAGAAAGAAAAAGGACAAAAGAATATGTCAAAGAAAGAGTTATTGTGCTTTAAACTCCTTGGGTTGTTTTTGTGGAAGGTCCTTAAAATCCTGACCCAGGAAGATGGAGATAACTCCAGCAGAGCACATCCAAAGCTAATTTGTGTGACTGTTGTCAGGAGGCACTGTGGGAGAGAAGATGATGACTTTGTGCCAGCACAGGGTATCTTGAGCACAAGTTGAGTGTTTCAGTTGTGAGTTTAGCTTAGTTTTGAAGTGTCTGAAGCTCTGTAATGCCATTTTTAGTTTTTAAGTGGTTTTGAGTATGTTAGTCTGCAAAAGCAGATACAGAGAACTCCTTCAGCACGAAACTCTGACATGAGTCAGGTGTATTTTAGCATCAGGAGGATTTCAGTGCTGTACATGAGGTGCTCTGTTTGCTTCTCAGATATTCTGCCAGGCAAGATGCCCAGTGATTATGTACTGAAAGATCAAGAGACACACTGGTGCTCCTAACCAAATGATTTCACTTTCAGAGCATAAGGAACTCATGCAAGTGACAGGTCAGAGAGCAGATTAATTTGAACACAGCGTGCTTCTCTCGAGAAGCCCTGCTTGGAGGGGAAGTGTTTCTTCTCAAAAATAATAATTAAACAAGAGTGAGTTAGATTATGTACCTTTAGATATGCTTTGCTCTGCTCTGTCTCTCATTAACTCTTGCAAAATTACTGGTCAGAGAAATATAACTCATTTGATTCATGGTGCCTCTATCAATTAGGAGAAATGACATTATGCAAGAAATTAAAAGATGATAAAACCTTTCAAAGCTGAACCTAGTCCTTTTCCTTGACCCCTTTTCTCCTGGCATCCATTTACTTTTATTTCTCAGAAAATGGTCAAATCACTGATTAATTGATCAGCCAGTGGCATTGCTGTGAAATACAGAAATTTTTCTGCAGAACAAATGAAAGTATTTCTCTTGCTGAGCTGTTGGTTGAGTGCTCATGGTAAGAGGGCTGTTTCCTAGAGCAGTCAGACAGACCAGTGCATTAAGAAGCTCAGAATTACTGGTTTTTCCCCCTTTTTTGTCTGTCAGCTCTGTGACACTTTCCCATCTGCCTTAGCAACCCATCTCTGGACTGCTGTAACAGCTTTAATCAGCAGAGCTGACAAAACCCAAAAGACTTGAGCCACAGCAGAGAAAGACCCAGAGCTGCCTCGTCAATGCTTTTGCAGGGGCTGATCAGCCACGTTCTGCCCAGGCCATCAGCCTCCTGCTCTGCTCTGAGACACTCCTGGGTCCTCCCTGAGCAGCACAGAGTCAGAGGGTTCAGGTTTGGGCTCTCAGTGTCTCATGGGCAGGGACTGTGACAGGATCTGCTGGCAGGAGGAGTGTCCATGGCCTGTGCCTGGCTGTGATGTGCTTTTTGCAGAGGAATGACTGAAACTAAAGCAGCACGCACTCAAACACAGAAAGTGTGAAAATTCTATCCCTCCCAGCTGGTCTGGAAGGATTGGTCATCAGTACCCTGTCCAGCTGGCATCCTCTGGGAATAAAGTCACTTCCAGGACAAAGCCAGGAAATGTTGATTTAAGCCTCTTACACTTACTCCTGAAAAATCACTCATCAGTCACTCACATAAAACCAAAGCTGATGCAGAAGGACAATGCAAAGATGGGTTTCCACATTCCTGGGAACCCTGTACCACCACCCTGTCCCCCTTTCATAGCCAGCTTGGTGTTCCAGCCAGCACTAACACAGCATTTCCAGCTTATATTTATAACCAGATTTAAAAATATTTTGCAGCATTTTTTTGAGTAAAATCATTATACTGTGACATAGAGTCTGCAGCATCTAATGCTGCCTACCCCTTAAAGTTAAGAAGGGTTTTAAGATGTGGAGCTGCAGCTTCCTAATCACTGAGGGATGGCTTGTGTCTAGAGCAGACTACACCCAAAGCAAAGCTAAAAGCAACAGGCAGTTTCTAATGATGATTTATGATAGATAATATCCTTAGCCCTAATTGTGTTTACTGTAAGTGAGGCCCTTGAGGGAAAACCAATATAAGCAGTTTCTCAGTCAAGAACGGAGCCACAAGACAGGCACATTGTTTAAAATAAAATCCACTGCCTGCTAGTGGGTTTTAAATCTTTTGGAAGGTGGAACAATAGTTGCAGAATAAATATTTGCCTGTTAGGGTGATGCTGACTATGAAAGACCTGAAAATTGTGTCAGCATTGGCAGAACTGGAGACATCCTGGCTTGGCAGCTTCCTGGTTCTTGTGACTGGGAAAGAGCTGAGTTTTTGGCCCTGGGACAGTGGATTTGGAATAACTGACAATACTTTTCTGTGTTACCATAAGAAATAGTCCATAGTATCTCAAATAGTCCCTATCCCAACACCCCAAATTAAGACATAGCCTGTATTATCTCTGCAGACCACAGACTGTAAAACACTGGTATGGACCAGACACACATGGCAAGATGAGAAGTCCAAAAACAATACCAAGATTGCAAGAGCATTTTTTGGGTTCTGTGCAGAGAGTAGCCATGGAGTACTGGGTATCTGATGCTGGGGTATCTGAACTTCAACAAGATTATATCTCTTTATTTTCAAGTCTGTTTTGTCTTCACATTTTCCTTTGTTATGAAAGCACCTGAGTAGATCATTAGGAACTTGAAAACATAAATAATTCCTGGTTTGAGGGTTTTTTGTGTGCGTGGTTTTTTGTTTTGTTTTGTTTTCTTTTTCATATGCATAGATTGTGAATGTCTCAGACAAAAGGGAGATCTGAGACTGACCAATTTTTTCAAAAGAAAAGCAAGCTTGCAAGTCATCCCTGAACAATTCGGTACCTGGTGGCAGCACAGTGGTGAGGCTGCAGGGCTGCTTCTTCTCTTGCCTGGCTGAAGTGAAAAATTGGAAGCAATTTCACTCTGAATCAGCTCAAAACAAAACATGGACTGAATTGGAAAATACAGATTGCACTAAATGCAACATTGTATTTGGCATAAAGCATCTCTGCCATGATGAAGCATTTAAGACATTTACAAGCTAATAACAACAACAACAACAAGGATAATAATAATAATAACAACTGTCTAAACCTCTTACTGAGGTGGTATTTCCAGAGGTTGTAGAGTGACAGTACTGGTGGAGTTGCAGCAGATTTAACATCAGAATGGGGAATCACCTCATTGCTCACAGAGTTAATTTAGTGAACACTTCTTTCCAAGTCAGCCTGGAGATTTTATTCCTCTCATGTCCACTGAAACATTTATGTGTCTAGGTTAAGTATTGCACCACGTACAAAAATTTATATGATTAATAAAATCATCCTTTATACAGCAAATTCTAATCCATCAGTCTGGAATTTGAGACTGCAGGAGGAGGATTAATAGAAAAGCACAAGGTTACAGGAGAAAGTTGTAAAAAGAAACAAAGAGCGGTGCTGCAATAGTGTTGTCACCTGGATACAGCTTATACCTGGAGAAACCCTAAAGAACAGGAGCCTTCTTCTTCCTTGAGTGTTTATGACCTGGGATGTTGACTCCTACTTATTCCTATATACTCCTCTTTACCTCAGCAGAAACTGGAGGTAGTCATGGGATCATCTTAATGTTTAATTGAACCAAATACTGAATTCAATGTCATTCTGAAAAAATCAGAGCTGGTAAGGGCTTCAGCCTCATGTGT
Organism: Promerops cafer; assembly: GCA_013398275.1. Lineage (NCBI taxonomy): Eukaryota > Metazoa > Chordata > Aves > Passeriformes > Nectariniidae > Promerops > Promerops cafer. The sequence continues at coordinate 771,494 of VZSE01006884.1, forward strand.
ACTGTTTTCCACAGGCTTAAGGATGTGAGACTGTTGGGGGTTGGAATTTTCCGCATTAGAAGTCGGGGAGGAACTGAGAACTGGGTGCCTGGAGCAGGGCGGGGGAAAGGGCAGAGCCATGGCGAGACTACGAGGCAGGGAAAGGCGAGTTTGGGGCGGCCTCGCTCTCTTGCTGCCGGGGTGGCAGCGGGTGAGGGTCGGGACGGCTGTCGCTCGCTGTGGGATAGTTCATCACCAGCCTGAGAGACGGACCGGCCTCTGCTCGTGCTCTCCGGGGAACCCTGCCTCTCCTCGCTGCCCTGCCTGGAGCCGGGTCGCCGCTGTCCCGCCCTCCCGCTGTTCTCCGGCGCTGCTCTGGGCTCTGCACGCCGGCCGGGACGCCCCGCCGGTTCCAGCTGCTGCCGCGGAGTTTCTGGTGCATCTCGCCCCCCGCCCTGGGATTTTCTCTCCAGCCCATCCCTGCTGTTGCAGCCTGCTGCTCCTGAGAGTCCTGCTGGAGGCGCCGGGCCGGCTGCCCCGGGGTTTTCGCGGAGCGCCGTTTCTCCTCCATCTTCCCTCCCGGCCCCGCCAGCAGCGCCGCGTGTTTGCCGAGCCCGCGCCGGAGCGCCCCCTGCAGCCGCGGGGGGAGCACCGCACCTGCCCTGCCCATCGGGAGCTGCAGCGCCCCTGCCGGCTGTGCCCGGAACTGCACCAAGGGAAAGCGCCGCAGCCGAGCGGCTCCCACTGGGTCTGGGCCTGTCTGGGGTTAACACCAATGTCACTGCTGGGTGTTTGTTTATTATACATATTAGAAAAAACTGCTACTCTTATCCTCACATCTCTGCCTGAGAGCCCCCTAATTTCACAATTCTAATAATGTGGAGGGAGGGGGTTTTACATTCTCCATTCTAAGGGAGGCTTTGCTGCCTTTCCCAGCAGATGCTGCCTTGTAAACCAAGACAGAGACACATCCCAAAGCTGTCACTAACACATACAAAACCGAGCATGTATTGGGGTTATTGTTCTTAAACAACACTGTATAGGAATGACTTTCTAGAGGCTGACTGTGAAATCTTTTCTAGGGTCAAAAGATAACTAGAGATCAGCAGAAAGGAATTAAACACACACACAACTATGCGGCTGCAAATCTGGAGAGAAGGATGAGGTGCAAACTGACCTGATGAACTACTAGGAAGTATTATATTGATTTCTTTTTAAAAATATAATTTAATTCAAACAATGTCTCTAGGAATTTTAATATTTTCCAATGACTTGTTTCATTTTGAGGAAATGAGAGTAGGTATAAAAAATTCCCTGATCAGACCACTCTTATTTTGGCTTTCTTCTTGTCAGCTGCCATGGTGTTGGCATAAAATAATTTCCAATATTCCCTAAAAAACCAACGAAGGTGTGACTGCACATCTGCACCACTGAAGCTCATCATAAGCAGAAAGGACAACCATTTTAATCTGTATCTTTGTGCAAACACCTCTCTTATGTTTCCAATCTTCTCCTGCTTCATACTCTAGTGTGATACAAACATAAAATCCTTCTATCCTTGCATTTACTATACAAAGAGGAATTCAGTTTTTTAGTGTTTCATTAATGCCTCAAAATTTTCTGAAAACAACAAGAAATGCTTGGACTGCATTAAATTCTTTGGTTGGTTTTGTTTTGTTTTGTTTTTTCAAAAATAGAGAGCCAGTGATTGACTCTGCTCAAATAACTAATGAAATCAAACACCTGGAACTGTCAGTTAAAGAGTTTAAAAACCCACTGCATTATGCCTGCCCCTGTACAGCCAGTTCCCACTGCCAAAGGCTCCCAGCCTGTCACTACAGCGAGAACATTCATGAACAATTTCTCCATGCTATGAGAAGCAGCCCTCAGCTGAAAGGAAGGAAAGGCTAAAACTAAAAGACACAGATGCTGGGAGCCCTCCTGGTTTCATCCTCCTTTTGTTCCTGCCCTTTCCCCACCCTGAGGGCAGGAGGAGGGAGAACCCGGGCAGACACTGAAGGCTCAATCTGCCTCTGCAAGCGAAACCTGAACTGCGGAAGAAGCAATTTTCTTAAACACTTCTCTCCCAAGAGGCAGAGGCAGGAAGCAGTGAAATGGGTGGCAAAAGACTGGGAGCAAGGTAGCTGAGTATTTCCTGTTTGCTTTATCTGAAACCAAAGTGCTGGGAAGCATTTCCTCCCGGTGATGGCAGCAGGGTCAGCGCTGGGAAATGGGGCGTGTGTGACATCTCCACAGCCATGGCCAGCCCGAGCTGAGAACTCACCAGCCCTCTCTGCTGCAGAATGTTCTGGAGGCTCTCTGCTGCTGCACAAACAAGGTCACAGTGACACAGTGGAGTTAGTGAGCACTGACCTTTGCAGGCAGCAGTGCAAGGGGCTGAGGGCTTTCCTGCAGGAGCTGCCCCCCCTCACCCTTGCTCCAGCTCCTTCCCCCAGAACGACTGCAGGGAGCCTCGACACACATCCATCTAAGGGACATGGCACTGCCTGCAGATTTTAAATCTTATTTACTTGTTGACTTAATACATTTACTCCCTTACTCCATCAAATTTGGACAGAGGATTTGACCTGTCCTTGACTCCCTCCACACACACCCATTTTTGAGCAGTTTTTTTTCTAATATTTGAGCTCCTGATGAAGATTCATATTAGATGAACAATTTCTATTCAGTTTTTTAATTGTCAGGTTCTTTGTCAGCATTTGCTCTTATCTTGCACACAGACTTGCAGAAAGTACATTGAATTCCTTGCATCAAGGATTGTTTATGTTTGCCTGTACCACATGAGAATGTTTCTGTCAGTATAAAATACAGAGTGAACAACAACTCTACCCACTCCGTGCAGTTCCTGTGCATTCAACTAAATATTGACTTGCAGGATTAAATGGCTTGTTGTATTGGGACCCCCTTTATATGTTTGGAGGGATTCCCTCTGGGGTAGAATGCAGCAGCTGTTTAAATGGAGAAGTGTGCAGCTCTGCAAGAGAATGAGTGAAAATATTCCCATGCATTTTCCATCCCAATACACTAATGACTAGTTTCTTATCACTCATCTGATCTAGAAAAGTACTCTCTGAGAATGTTCTACAATCATATTTAAACATGTTTACCTTTATCAGCTCATCCTATTGATCTGTTTGCAAGATGCCATCACTTGTGGCTGTCCTGGACTTAACCCAAAGGACTGTACATGGTCATTATTGTACAGCCCTTTGAAATAAAACACAGCTACATTTTTTCCTCATGTCTGTTCAGCTGTGCAGTAGAGAAATATGAAGTGCCATAAAAAGAACCTGTGAACATTGTGGAAAGCATAAACAAGCTTCTTTCATAAGGACAAGCTGCAGTTAAAAAAACAACAGCACCACTGTTTGTTGGGTGGCTTTAACAAGCCAGATCAATCCTGTTGCTCTGTAAGGAGAGGTTTTTATCCTTGCTTACATCATTCCCCTCTTCCTGCAAATGAGAATTCTCAGTAAATCTCTTTCAAACCAATTTTGATTTCTGTTATTTTGACATGAGTATTCATGGTGCATCATCATCTAAGCATCACATGCAGGGTGTAAGACCCTGGGCCCAAAGGAAGGCTGTGCTAATGAACTCTCACAGCTCAACTTCTGTCCATGGGGCTGTAAGAAAATGCCAGGGTAGGGAGCACTATTCAGTTTGCTTCATTTGCTTCAGTTAGAGCAAAATTATTTCCTAGGAACTGTTCTCTGCAATGCAAAATGCCACAAACCTCAGCACTTCACCGAAGGTATGGAGGGAGTGGGGTTTAGTCTGTTCTTCTGTCTGAATTGATCTGAGTCTACATCTGGAATGTATCTTGGGGGTCTGTGTGGTCTTCAGTCCTGAAGCTCTCAGTCAATGCAGTTCTTTTTGCTAAGAACAGTCCAAAGTTTATGAATCCAATGGTGAAGGATTTACAGGATCATCTCCTGATGAGAGGAATCTTCTGGATGAGGAGAGTCCAGTGCTCAAGCCCCCTCTCAGGTGATTTGTACATTGGGCCAACAGAGACCGGCCGAGAGACTTGAGAAGCCTTCTCTTCCCTGGGAACTGCCCTTGCTGGAGGGCACCTTCTCTTCCTTGCTGAACTGCCCTTCCCACATTCATTGGGATGGGTCAGGGCACTAAAAAAGGGGAAAAGCATCAATCCCCCTCTGGCTGTTGTTGTGCAGAAAGGAATGGGGTAAATATTTGGCTCCTGAAGGGAGGGAGGGTTGGGAACCCCAATCACAGGAGGAGGAGCATATGGCTCAAAGTACCTCAGTTCTTTTCAAAAGATGACTTCAGACACTCTTTTCTGACTATTTGTCAGTTTTATTTCTTATATTCCATCAGCCCCATGTGTGCTCCATGGGGCTCTAAAACAAATGGTGTCCCCACTGGCTGGCTGAACCCAGCCCACGTCTGTGTTCACATGCACCCACTGCACAGTTCTTCTGCATGTGAGGGGCTTACATCTGCCCACCGCCTTCCAAGAAAGAATTTTCCTCATTTCAACATTGTAAAAGTTTCCATTTTATTTAATTCTAAGTAAAAAATGCCACCAACATGAAGGATATGAAGAAAAGGCTTTGTAAAAGCCAATTTATCTCAAGGCAATCTGGCCCTTTTATGGCTTCAGTGTGCCTCTAATGGAACAAGGCAGAGAACTCTGACTCCCCATCTCTTTTCCTGGCAAGTGTAGCCATTGACTGTTTGGTGTGAGAAGCCTCTACAGGTCTCCAGCACAGCCTGATTGCACTTTCTGAGACTCTACAGACTCGTATCTAAAAAAAGAATTGATTAGGACAATGAATGCAATGTCTGATCATTAAATATTTAAACCTGTTAGGCTTTCAAGAGTGGCAGGCTTGCCAGCCTGTGGAAACACCCTTGTTTTGCCAGATCTAACTTGCTGTCATCAGATTTCAGAAGGCTTGAGGTAATGTGTACATGAGATTTAATATCCAGAGTTTCTTAAGGGAAAAAGAGGACAGAGACTGTGCCTTTAATTGTGTCTTCTAGATTGAAACAAGTAACCATACATTAAGAAATGTAGCTGGGAGAATGCATTCCTCCCTCCCTGGTGTGGGAGTGAAAATGCTGATGGGATCATTGCCCAAAATTAAACAAACACTAATGTTCTAACCCATATATCACACTGATCACTAACACAGGAAATAGCATCTTGTTCCATGGACTGTGACTGTGGTTTCTGCTCTAAACTTCTGGAAACAGGAGAGCACAGAATCCTGTGGATGATAGGACATTGGAGCCTGGTACTTCTCTCTCTCCATTGTATTCTTTTCCATCTCTATTTTCATTCACTTGATAGTTCTAGCACCATGGGAATTTTTATCTAAGCCTTTTTTTCAGGAAAAAAATTCCAGTTGTTGATAATTTGTTTCTTGCTGTGTAGTGAGTTGCATTTACAAGTGTTTTGGAAGAATCTATTTGTCCAGTCAATTCCTATTGCTAATAAGAGCCAGTCTTTCACCAAAAGGGAGGAAAAGATATTTGTATCAGTTTAATCACAGCTGTGACAGAATGTCAGTTGATAATGAACACAGCTCTTTGCAGGATACAGAGTTTGAGTGCAGATGTGACCTCTGTGTGCAGTTTGGGATCTAAACAGAACAGACAGACTGGGAAAAGAGGAGAACAATGCATAATCTGAGGATGGACAGGTAGTGAGGGAAGAAGAAACACGGAAAAGTCCAGCCCTTGTACAGAGCTCCTGGCTGCAGCAGTCACAGGTTCAAGGGGTGCTGCTGGATACATGCTCAGAGTTGGTGGTTTCCCCCCAGGCAGCTGCCATTCTCAAGGCAGGTCACAACAACAACCCAACCCACGTGTGGGTCAGGATTGTTTTGTAGGCACTTTTTCACCACAAAGATTTTCCTGTGTGTTAATTTGGACAGAGCATAGCTGCCCTTTTCTTCTTTTTCTTTTTTTTCTTTTCTTTTCTTTTCTTTTCTTTTCTTTTCTTTTCTTTTCTTTTCTTTTCTTTTCTTTTCTTTTCTTTTCTTTTCTTTTCTTTTCTTTTCTTTTCTCTTTGGTTATAACTAGCTATCAGCATGTCATCATTACAAATTATGTGATCATTATCACCATTCTTCATCATTGTGAATTATAAATATTATTATCCAGTGTGTGGTAAAACAAATGTACTGAAGTGACTGCAGATAACACAACATGATATGTATGTGCACTTGTGTCAAAGAGTGGCTCAGCAGTCTGACTTGCTGCCATCTTTGGATCATCACATCTGTCAGAACTAGTAAAATATGAATCAATTTGATCTTTGCTCCAGTTCAAATTTGGAAACTTGTATGAAGGCCATAGCAATATGTTTGTTGAGCAGCTGCCTTTATATTTTGTGTTCCAAAAAGCAGCTGCCTGATTCAGTGCTGTGCACTGGCAAGGCACAGTGAGTCTACTCAGCAGGTTCACCACTCCTCAGTGCTTGTGGTTGCTTTGTGCCTTGCACTGCACTTGTAGATTAACCCCTTGGCAACACTCGGTATGTGGAAAGGAAACTTCAGCTGTGAGGCTGCACCTCATCTCCAAATGTTAATGCCCTTTGCCTATCAGTTCCTGGCCTGACCCTCCAGCATGAATAATGCAAACCCTGTGGATCCCAGGGAAGAATGGAAAGCAATCTGCTTGGCTTCTGATGTGGAGTTCACAGCAAACAGCTCTGATGGTGGGTGCAATGCTGAGCTTGCCAGGGATGACTGGAAGCACAGGAGAAGCTTTCAGGAAGGGCAGAGGCTGAGGGATGTCAGTTTCCACAGGGCAAGCAGAGTGGCCAGTGAGGCAACTGGTGATAATGACTGAAAGTGAATGCAAACAACGGGAGCAAGGGTTAGAAGAGGGCAGCTGAAGAGCAGGGAGCAGGGGACAGTATTTTATTTGTGTCAGGCAGTCAATATTAACAAAATAAAAAGCAAATGACAGAAACAGTTCTTCTTTAAGGCTGTATTTTTCTCCTAGAATGGGTTTGGGTTATTTTAAGGAAGCCTATTGCATGAGAAGTAAAACCACCAAAAAGGCAAGACATGTGGTCTTAAAACATCCCAATTTTCCTGGAGCTTACCTTGCTCAAAAGCTCAACTTTTCTGTGTTTCTACTTCAGCACAATCCATAGATGTTATTTTCCCTGATGTAAAAAATTTATCCTTTTGACTGTGAAGACAAACGATCTGAAAAATCAGGCTTGAGAGCTGGATGTTAGGTGACTGTATCAGGAACAACAGAGAGACAGCCTGACTGACCTTAAAATCTTTGGTAGCTGTGTAGCTTCTGACTGATTTCATGCATCAAAAGATTCCTCTGCTCATGATAAACATAATTCTTTAGAAGGAGTGGAACCTGAAAAAAAGTTGGCAAAGAGAAAAAATAATCTGCAGCGACTGGATGGATTGTGCCACCTGCCAGCCTGCTCACTGATGACTTCTGCTCCGGCATGGAGTCCCTTGTTTCCTGAAAAAGAACCTGGAACTCTTTTAGTGTAAGAAAAGGAAAAAGGAATGTAAGAAGATATCCATGCTCAAGGCAAGCTCATGCAGCTCTCACTGATTCACTAGCCAAATGAAACAGCCAGCTGGCCAGATTAGGAGTTAAGCAATACCTGTTTGGTAGGGTTTTGCTACACCTTCCAGGATGACAAAATGGGAGGTGATTACAACCTGGAGCTGACCTACTCCTTGTCCATGACATTGTGTCCCAGTCTTGGCTGTGGGGCACAGGAACTAATTTCTCACCCTGCTATTAAGAGTGCTCTGGATTTGATAACTAAGTGTGGGGGCTAAATCCTCCCCTGAGGGAAAGGTGGAAAGATGTTTGTTAAGTTCTTTTTGAGAAGGTTGTGTTAGTGCTACTTTTAGTACACTGTGTTGTTGATGACTATATGGCAATTTGGGTCTTTGTTTTTTGTTATTTCAAATCTCTGTAAACTATTTGCACGGTTCTTTGTACCTTTTGTTAACATGAATTGAATATTAACCCTAACCACAGAGGAAGATCTGTTTCTTTATGAGCATTTTTCCCCTGAGTCTTGCTGCTATGATTTATCTGAGAACAGCAAAGGCATCCTCAGTTCCTACGCTTTGCAAAGTGAACAGAGCTCATCTGAAGCATGATTCAAAATTACAGATGATTAAGATAGTGAGAGCACACAATAACTTGTCAGATGCCTGGTAGGAAAAAAATTGATCTGGTAAAATAGAATGAGTGTATCCAATTATATAGTAAACAGCCTTAAGGGAAAGGCAGATCCCACTCTTTGGGCCTGGCACAATGGTGGGTTCCAGCCAGCCTTGGGACTGGACATGAGAACATGAAGTGCAATAGAGCAATCTGGACTGAAGCATAATTAATATGCCACAAATTCAAGGAGTTAAGGGTATTTTTCCTCCTATTATTCTCTATAACAATCTTATTGCTCTAATCTTTAAGAGCCTGTTCCTAATTTCCAGGCACAGTTCATTCATGTCCAGCCTACACGCTCTGTGCTTGTGCCAACCATAGCTTTTAGATTAAATAGTTCTGAAGGCCAGTCCAGAACTGGAAATCAGGATTGCCTCTGTGATGTGTGGAGCAATCTTAGACAATTCATGCCTTTTTAATAGAGGTGGGCAATATTTGCCCTAGGTTGACAAGCAGCACCCATCTAATTATTTAAGAGTTGTTCAAGCCACCTCATCCTTGCTGCAGCACGGGGACATGTATCACCCACCATTACTAATGAATCACATTACCTGATACATTTTCCCCCCACACACTCATTTCCTTGACTCAAATTGTCTAAGTAATTGCACTCTGAATACTTCAAATGAATGAAAAGGGGTATTATGATGCTATGCTATCAAGAAATCCTTCTGGATTTTTTTTTCCCTGTCAGGAATGTTGAGGGAAGTGCTCAGTACCTGCAACAGCCCAGAGCTGTGTCTGAGTAAGCAGGGGATCATCCAGCAGGAAAGGAGAGAGGCCGGCGAGTCCTGCAGCTCTGGACCTCCTCCTGCCCTCCTCCCAGCTGTGAGGTGCCCCTTGCTGGCCCAGCCCAGCAGCACTGGCTTTAGGGAAGATTCCCAGCCCTGCTGCAGCCTGGGAAGGAGCTGCCCTGCTGCCGGCCAGCCCACACCAGGGACAGAAGGAGCAAGGTAGGCACGTGGGCTGGAAATGATTAACTGATTGTCAGTAATTGTACTGAGAGAAAGGAGAAGGGGAGGGAGACAAGTTGGAGTTTGGGGGAAGCTGGAACCTCTCCTGTCTCCAGCAGCTGTTGAAAAAAAGAGGAAGGCAAAATCCCATTTCCTAACTGTGCTAGCTGGGGGTGCACACACACTCACAGGAGGGTCCCTCAAACCCCCCATCTGTTGCTGAAAACCAGCCTGAGGCTGTGGGCATCCATGGCATGGAACTCCCATGGGCTGTGCGTTTCTGCCTGGGAAGCAGAGGGAGAGAGGGAAGCAAGAGGGATGACTCAGGAGTGCTGAACCTTCGAGGAAAGCACAGCTGTAATCCCAGACTGTGTGACTGGGGGACTGCTCTGAACAGCGCTTGCTTATGTACTGCGTTCACCCTCCTCCACCTTGGAAAAAGCACTTTTGGCACACAAAACAAAGGAGAAAAGACTTCCAGCAATAAATATTTAATTGTGGCTTTAATTAATATTTTAAGCAAAAGAAGTCATCAGTCCTGTAACTGTATCTTAGAAAGAGGTGAGATCTTGTGTGGAACAGAATGGGATGGAGAGGTAAAGTACTTTGGAAGACAACCATGTGGTTGACATAGGAAGCTGGTTGCTGCATATTGTGAGACCTCTTCTAGATGCTCTGTCTCAGATCAAACACACTCTGTTATGGGTCTTCTGTTTGCTTTTCCTCAGGAAAAAAAAATTGCCCTGCTAAGATCTATGTGCAGCAGTTTTATCACAAATTGTTCAGTGCTGTTCCTTGTGTGATTATGGCTGGCTAAAAAAGTGCATACTTCTGTCTCCTGAGTCTTACCTTTGTAATTATATGGGGACATGCTTTGTCTAGCATCTACAAGTGGAAAAAAAGCTAGAATGGATTCACTTTCTAAGCTCTCTTTGTAAAACCATCTTTTAAAATACTGTGGGTTATTATCAGCTAGGAAAATTATGCACAAATGAAAGCATTGCTAAAACCGAATGCTGGATGAACACAGCACACTTAGTCTCAAGGTCTCTCAGGGATTTTTGTGTTCCCAGAAAAGTCCATGACCATTAACTGGGAGCGTGTTGTCACTGCTGCCCTGGACTGTGCCACCAGCTGTCCTGCTGCAGCTGCCACCGCAGGCCCTGTGTGACAGCTCTGGCTCATACAGGAGATGCCAAGCACATCCAAATGATGATAGCACAGAGCACACGCGTGTGCCGTCTCGGCAGCGCGCACCGCAGCCGCGTTCCTCGTCCCCATCGCAAGATCCGGGAGGGTTTACCAGGAGTACTCATCTGTAACTTCTCCTGGCTCCGTTGAGCTCTCTGGCCATGCCATCCTTTCCTTAACACCGTTTCCCCTCGGCTCTCGTAGTTTTGTTTTTGGGCCGGCGCTCTCGGGGCCGCAGCATCCCGGACAAGTCGCGGCGCTGTTGGCCGAGCCAGGTGTGCGCGGCGGGGCGGGGCGGGGCGGGGCAGAGCGGGGCTCCCCGGCCCGGCCTTCCCCGGCACCGCAACGGCGCCAGCCCGACACCAGCCCGGCAGCGGGGCCGCCGCCAGCCCATCCTGCCCAGCCCATCCTGCCCAGCCCAGCCCAGCCCAGCCCAGGTGAGCGGGGTCTCTCCCGTGGGGCGAGGACGGAGCATCCTTTGGGAGGCTGGGTGGCCGGGCCGGGGGGAGCGGGCTTGGAGAGCCCCCGCGAGGTGTCCGGTACCGCGTTCTCCTCCTCCGCGGCGGTGGATTTATTTCGCTTCTGATATCAGGGCCAGTTTCCTTTGATTTGTTTTGTTTGTTTCGGTTTTTTACACTTTCGCCTTTTTGTTGCTCTTTGGAAGTGGGGATGTGACATTGTTACTCCGAGAACGGCTTGTTTTAGAAATGACGAGCGAGACAAAGAGTGCTAAACCAGAGCTTTCAACCACTGGGAAGATAAAGGACTCACAGCGCTGGCTGCTCAGAGGGGCACTGCAGAACTCGGGGCCTCGCTAAGGACTCTGTTGCTGTAGCGTGAACTGCCCGCTCTTACAGTCAGCACTTCTGTTCAGGAAGACGGGGAAGGCAAAAAAAAGTGGGGGAAGCAGTCCTGTTATCGTGTTCCCTTGGCATGTTGGATGTGTGTGCGTGTCACTTCTTGCTCTTGTAAAGAAGCCTCCGAGGCCGATTTTTGGGTCTATCTGTGCCTCTGAATTTGACTTTCAAGGAAGGGATTTGGAGCTCTTTTCTGATGTTGTTTTTGCTGGCCCTGTCGAGCTACTTCTGAGAAATGTTTGCAAATCCTTTTGTGGTGCTAGATTTGATTTCTTAGAGAGTCTCAGAAAACTTTCAGGCTGCTTTGACGTGACTCTCCGAGTTGTAATTTTTGTGAGGTTGCAAGGGTTTTTTCTACTGTTTTTCTTAACCTTTCTTTTCTGACTATTATTTTATGTTTGGCAAACATAATTTCTTTCCTTCTGTTGATTATCAATAATGGACCATAGCAAGGCCTGTTAATGTAGCTGCAGAGGGCTTGGACTTTTACAAATACATCTTAGTATCTCAGTAAATCTAAAGAGGCTTAACTAACATACAGCAAAAAAAGTTTAAAAAAACCTCCAACTCATACGAAGGCTTTGGGTATTTGCAGGAAAAAAAGTTGTGTGTGCCAAAGAAACTGTAGGAAAGATGAGCCTGTTCTCTGACAATGGGTTTATTTTCACATTCTACGTGGGGGTGTAAAGGAGAGAAAACACGTTTTTCCAAGCGGCCCCTTGCAGGGGCAGAGCTGAGGCAGGAGCTCATCCCACGGCCCCGTGTGTGCTGTGACACCCACGTGTGACATAACCGAGTGCGTGGTTGTGCTGCTGCTCTGTCCCCCTGTGTTCTGGGCACCTGCAGCTGGCTGCAGCTGCCCCTGCACTGCCCTGAGCTTCTGCCACTGTGCTTTGCCCAGGGTTGTGGATATTTTGACCAGCACCATCCCCTCCTTTACTTACGTGCATGTAAGCACAGAAATGCTTATCTGCAAGTAATTTGAAATTAGCCAGATAAGGCCACATAATGGTGCCTTCTGTCTTCTCTTACCACTGTGGCTTTCTGGGTAGTGCTGTCCTTAGGGTGAATCCAGGTTTTATATTCAGTTATAGAATGAAACCCACCATGAACATGAATGTATCTGCTTCAGTAGAGCTCCCTTACAACAGACTGCCAGGGCCTGTTTGTGCACCACACCAAATGTGGCTCCTGGGAGGAAATGTGGTGTGTGAGGTTCTTTCGAGGTGATAGGACCAGCAGGCTGTGCCAAAATTGTTCTTGGTGTCAAGCCTGACAGTGACAGAAGTAAATAAATCCTTCCTCTGCTTCCATTTCACCCTGAATGGGCTGTGGGGTGCAGAAGGAGTTGGGGTCTCTTTTGTTGTGGCTGGAGTGTCTTCAGGGTGAAAGCTGAAGTTACTTATTGCACCTTTTTGTCTATTTTTGTCTCAGGTTTCTATACGGAACCATTTTTGAATCACTGGGCATGGAGTAGACTTGGCAGAGATTGATAGTAACTGCTTGAAACTTGGGAAAAGACTGATGGGGATCAGCATTAGCAAAATTTATTGATATTGTAACTGTTCAAGTCTAGGTTGATAAATACCCTGCATGTTGGTGGTGAGAGTTGTTGGTTAATCTGCTCCTAAATGGAAGGTTTCTGTCAGAGACTAAGGAGAGGAATTCAGCTTGAAAAGTGTAAATTCCATCAACATCAAGGGGAAGGATGAGTGGGGATCACATCCCTTCCCTGAGCTGGCAGCTGCCACCTCTTGGGGACCAGTAGACTGGGAACAGCAGTATGCACAGCAGAGGGGTGGCAGCCTTTGAAGAGGGAAAAAAAAAGGAAGGAAATGTTTGGTTTTCTTTCCGCACAACAGTTTTTAAAACTCAAATCCTGCTTTTTGCAACAGGTTGATGTGGAAAACCAAAACAAACAAACAAACAAAAACCCAGCTGAAACACTGAAAAGAAAGGAGAGATGCAGAGAGACGTAGAGAGGTGATTGAGGTTTGCATGTGTCACTTCCCAACACAGTTCAGATAAAATGAGAAATAGAAAGTGTTCGTCTGACTAACTGCTTTGCCTTATCTCTCAGGGCAGGGTAGAGGCAATTGTTCTGCGTCCCTCTCTCACTGTGTCTTTTCCTCGTTTTCGAGGCAACTCCCTGGACAGATCAGCGATCTTTATTTCCTCCCCCTCCCGCACTGATTGCGGCTGGTTTGCGCTGCCCGCCGCCGCTCCGGCTGCTCCCGGGGCTGCGGGGGCACCTGAGCCCGGCTGGAGCAGCCTCGCCTCGCTCCGCTCCTGCTCTCAGTGCTGCGGCTGTGCTCCTCTGAGCAAGCCTCAGCGGGCGAGGCAGCGCTGTCAGGATCTGTCTGTGTGCCTGTTCTCCTTTTCACGGCGTGTGCGGCTGCGGCTGCCGTGATGGAGCCCACGTTAGCAGGAAGAGCCCGATGGAGGCAGCGAGAGCGGGTGAGCAGCCGGCGCGGCGGAGCTCCCCGGCTCGCTCCTCGCAGCCTCCCCTTCCTGAGGATAAACAGATGCCTCTTGGCTTTTGTAAACAAGCAGAAGCGGGATCACTTTCTGCCGGGATGTTGCTTTTCCCCCCTCAGCTAGCGGCTAAGAAAAAGGCTAAGGTACAGAAGACATGGGATCCCCTCTGACAGGAGGTGACGCCTTGGAGCATCGTCCCCTCCTTGGCGGCAGCCGGGAGAGGACCCAAACTGAGGCTTTCTTTGTCTCTGCATTGTGCAGGAAGACACTCACTTAGCTTTCGTTTCTGTCATTTTTGGGGCATGTGGAGCACACTAAAGTGGTGTTCCTGTTGTTTGCCCCTCCACCCCACCCCGGGGGAAGCTGTAAAATACCATGTGAGTCAAATCGCATCTGCCCAGGCTTGGCCGTAGCGCCTCGGGGTAGGTGGGGCGTGGGTGCTGCCCGGGAGCCTGACCTCATCTAATGCACAGGGCTTCGACAGCCTGGAAACCCCTCCTGCTTTACTGAAATCAGCTTCATCCGTGTGGTTCCTCCGATGCTACAATCCTACTGATACGTTTCAGAGCTTTGCTGGTTCTTTATTTGCCGCAGTGGCGTTTTTCCTTTGGGTCGATTTAAAATATATATATAAATATATATAAAACAAAGTAACCTATCAATTAAAAAAATAATTATCATCTTGGGCATAATGACACTTGCATTGAGGTTCTTGCATTATTGATGCAATTTGGAAACTGAATAGAAGTCTAAAGAACATGAACATTAAATTTTTGACCCATGGTTAGGCTCTACACTTGAATAGTGTATTTCTGCAGGGAGGAGCTGGTGATAGGGTCAAGGTCTCAACAGATGTTTAACTACTAGGGTGTTTCAAGGACAGCAATTATGAATTTGGCCTTTGGGTGCTTGCCCAGCTGTTTGGGTAATAATTGGTGGCTGTGACCACACTTCTTGCCCAGCAGTGGGGTCTGGGAAGGTAAACCTGGGCTTGATCTGCAGCCTCCCTGTGGTCAGATAGCGGAGGGGTGAAGGCACAGAGAGAACAAAACAACCTGCAGTTAAATCCCGGGGGGTTGTGAACTGCAAGGGAGGGCTCTATTACCTTTCTCTGGAAAAAGCAAGTAGGCCTGTGAGCACCACGTGCTCCTTACCCCGATGGCTCCGTGCCTGATCTGATCACAGAGCGCTTTGTGCAGGACCAAGGAAAACGGAGAACCTTGACCTGGTAGTTTCTCTGGAATATTAAACCTTGCTGGTCCTTTGCCATGCCCCATGAGCAGCACATGACTGGGGAAGTGACAGAGCATTAAGAACTAAGGCTGGTCTCAAGGAGGGAAGCAAAGTGGGTGCTGGTGTTACTCAGGGTGGGAGCTTGTGGGCCAAAATGCTGGGGACTGCCTGGGAGCTGGGGTGGGAAGCCAGGCTGGATGAGGCACTGATGGTGCTGCAGCCATGAGGCCCCAGAGGAGCATGGCCAGCATGGGGAGAGCTCCCACACCACGCTGGCAGAGCCTCTAGCAAAGGGTCTGTCCTGCTCAGCCATGTGTCACATCAACCATGGTGTACTTGTCCCGTGGTGGAGGACAGGCTGCCAGCAGAGACACAGCTGCCTGCTGCAATTGCAGATCTTGGTGACTAACAGCAAAACCAAAACATAAAATCACTGAGAACTGGAGTGGGAACCTCTGCTTCCAAAAGACTGTTTATCAGTTGACTGTTGGGATAAGGAGGTTTGCAGCCCATTCAGCACCTGATGTTCACCTTGTCTTCCCAGTGCTGGTTTTGGGCAGGGTGGGAGGCATGGTGAATTCTCTGCCATGGGGAGCCCCACTGAGTTCCTCTGTTGTCCAGGAGCACTGCTTTCCCCAAGGTTTCAAATTCTTTGCCACTCGCTATTTAAGAGAATGCCCAGACAAAGAGTAGACTGTGGCCAGGAAATAAACATTTAATCTTGCCTGTCCAGTGGGGGAAGAATATTCTTTTTATGTCAGTCCTGGTTTAATGTTTGGTTTGTTTTCATTGCACAGCCAGCCACGCTGATGGAGGCCCTCTGGCAAAATGGACTATATTGTTTTATGAGCTCCTGCCTTCAGTGCTTATTGTCTGCTGGCTTTCCCTTCATGATAGGATTTCAGAAGGCTGGTCAAAGGCATTTGCTTGTTTTCAGTTACATCAGTTATTTAATAAAAGTAAATCATGGTCGTGATTGCAATTTCTTGACAATTACTTAAAAGGGTAAAAGAAACTGCCAGAAAGCAACGTCAAAGAATTTCCTGTTACTGGAGTGTAAATACACATTAAATACATGATTTGAATCTTCTCACCCAGCTCATCAAGGCAGTGCCTGTCTGTGCAGTAACAGTCAAGGACAGGAGCTCTGCTGACCTCAGCCAGGAAAGGCAACATTTACTCAAGTGTTAAGATTGTGACTTTGTTTTCTTCAATATTTGAAGAAAATCTAGCAATGAGAATTATGAAATGTGGTGATAGCCTTTTCATGGAGCCTCTTTGTGAGGGAGACTGGTAGAAGGAGTTTTTGAAATTATTTCAAGCTATTTAAAGTAGTGGGGTTTTCATTTTACTGGTAAGGGAGACAGTAAATGGAGTGAATATTGATTTTCTGCTATATGGTGTTCCAGAAAGTGTGTTTGAATCTTAAACAGGTCTCAGTTTCTGAATAAACCTGTTCTTTTTTTTCTATGCAGAAGGGTGGTTTTTCCCTATCCTGGGAACTGTGTCAGTCCTAGAAATTATTCTCACCAATGTTCAGGACACCAGGAGTAGAAGGAGTTTCTTAATATACTTAAATATTTGTGTGGTTCCACTGTTTTCTGATACATTATTTTTTTACATTGATTTTTTTCTTTTCTCCCTGTACAAGGCTTAGACAAAAATGGTCTCTGTCCCTGGGGGTGTGTGATACACTGCAGTGTCTTTTACCCATGGCAGCAGGGACTTCAGGAGAGAAACTCACTGCTGGAACCCAGTGCAGGCTGAGTCTGGCAGAGCTGCTGCCCAGGCACTGCCGGCAGCATCCCAGTACCATGATGTCACCATGCTGCTGCCTGCACTATCCCTTTTTCACATGCTCACCTTCCCTTCCATCCCTCAGGCTTTTCAGGTAGACAAACCTCACCTGAAAAACGTCCCAGAGGAATAAAATAAGAAATAAAGGGAGTGCAGAGCTGTCTCAGCACTTGTCACAGCCCCATGGGGACAAAAGTGGCTTTGCTGGACACCCACTAGACTGGTACAGTGGGGGGGCTGGGATTCTAATCAAATTTTTTCTTAAACATTGCAGCATGGCTGCATTGCCTCTTCCCTGGCATGGATCCTGGGGAGGAGCTCTCTCTCTGGTACGCTGGGATGTGGAGCTGTCAGTCTGGGATCTCCTGGCCAGCAGGAGCAGGGTGAACCCACAAGGTGCACCAGTACCATGACATGACTTGTTCTGGACTTGGGGCTTGTTCCTGAGGCAGGCAGACCCTGAGGATTCTTAGCTGTGTAACATCAGGTTTCACACAAAACACTGCTGTAGATAAAAGCAACAGAGGCACTGTTAAACATATCCTGTCTTTGTGTTTTAACTGATCTCAAATCTCTCTTGGTAGTGGGTCTGGCCCGGCTTCATAAGGTCATGAGACTATTAGCATGTGGCTAAACAGGTAAAGTCAACCAAAACTGTCTTTCATAAAGGCATTCACTGCTGTTCCTGTGTGCAATGTTTGCTCTGCTTGTGTGTCCCATTCCCTCTGTGATTGCAGTTGAAGTAGTTGCAGTTTTCTGGGGCAGTGATTGCTCTAACACAACACTTAGTACAATTTTCTATTAAACATGTGCTTCTATATGGAGGTTTAGTTTTATACCTGAAGAACGTACATGCCTCATGATTTGCCTGCTTTTTTTCAACTATAACACTTGATTTTTACCTTGCCTGAAAAACTTGAGTTGGCCGTTCCCTTGCTATGGTCTGTGTTGGGGTTTCAGCACAACACAGTAGCCACAAATGACAGCAACAGTGCCTGTGGTTCTGGGCAGCTCTGTCCTGTTCAGCACAGCACTGGGGCCGTGGCTCTGGAAATCACAGTGCAGTAAATAGTTTTGTTGATGTGTAAGAAGGGAAATCCAGCCCTGCACACGTGCCCGTGCTGGCGCTGCGCTTTTGCAGGCACTACAGCACCGTGTGACTCCTTTTGCCTTTGACTGGCTGTGAGCACAGGGTGGATGTGCTGAGCCAGAAAGACTGGTTTGTGCACACATGGTAATCAGGGAGGGCAGTCACACTCCCCACAGGTCCATTTCCTCATTAGTCTGCCGTGAACCATGTGTTGCCTGCAGTAGGCTCCTGGACTAAGGGTACTGTCAGCATTTTTGAGACTTAAAAAGAATTTTTTCCCTAGAAGTCTAAAGTGCATCAATGGTGGTGTTTCCCAAGCTGCCGTATGAGAGGATGTGATAGAGGGTTTGTACCACGTGCAGTTGCCAGAGGATTTGGGGTGTTCGTTGGGGTGGTTGGTGTCCCTGGAGCAGCTCTGGAGGCTGTGGGGTGTGCTCTGGATGCATCATAGGTCTGGTTGCATGTGCAGGGACTGCCTGTCAGTGCACTAGATCACACAGAGCTCTGTAAAGCAGCAGCTGGCAGTGGGGATAGTTGTGCTGCCAGGATTGAGCAGGTCTGTGAGGTAAAATGCAACATTTTCTGTTCGGCCAAGGAGCTTGGTTATCTGTGTTTGCATACATATTCTCTGTTCCACAAATTGTTTGGTTATGTAAGGAAAACCAGACGTGTGGAATGTGTATATTTACGTAGTTCTTATCTTTAACTTCAGTTAAATTAAAGGCAATTTCAGCTGGAGAGTTAAGAGGTAACCATTAGTTTTGCAGTGTTGATGGAGCACTTTCCTCCTGCTGGAGCATGAGGACACTGAGAGGGGTCTCAGGGTCACAAGCACAAACTTGTGTACAGTATGGTGAGATATACTGGAAATTGTGTTGAGGGATGTAATGGAGGGAAAAAAACCCAGAAATGCAATTGTTAAGTGGACCAGTAATCTTTACCTACATGTCATGGTTTGACGCTGGCCCAATGCCAGTGCCCCCATGAAAATATATTTTCTTTAACTAACTGCTGTGAGATGTGACCAGGAACAGAGCAGAGCAGGCTCAAACTTAGAAAGAGAGGGAAAAAAAAAAAA